>JACWBX010000812.1:0-15991 GCA_014622435.1 Polypedilum pembai
ACCATTATCATAAGAAGAAGAGTTTCCACTTCAATGAAGCTTTTGCTTTTGACTATAAAACGATTGTCGTGTCGCTGATACTGGTGAATGTGTAATGAGAGAGAAAAAGACAAAAAGAAATCGAGAAACGATTGACGATAACAATGAAAAAATTGTGTCGATGGAAATTGAATGAGTCCCAATTGATTTGATAATGAAAATCAATTCAACGATGCTAGAAGCGAGCAAGTGTCTTTATCATTCCCTCATCTCATTTCACCTCTACACACTTTCATTTTATCTCTATACATAAAACTTCCTTTTAAGCGCATTTTCCTCAAAGAAAAAGCGCTATTGTCCACATTTTGTCTGTCCGTCTATCCATCCGTTTGTCTCTCTGTTTACCTATCTAGTCTTTACTAGAACGGTCTTTCATCAAACTTTTTGCGTTAATCTATTGCTGCTGTTCATGAGACATGTGTAACGGAAGATCTTTCCGAAAGTCTATGCCATTCACGAATTATTTCAAAAAATTTGAGAAAAAATTTTCCATCCCAAAAACTTTTTCACCACAAAATCTTTTTCACCAAAGTTTTTCACCACGAAAACTTTTTCACCACAAAATCTTTTTACCACTAAAATTTTTCACCACAAAATATTTTTTACCAAAAAAATTTTTTCACTACAAAATCTTTTTCACCACAAGATCTTTTTAACAATTAAATCTTTACAAGAATGTTTATCAAATACAATTGCTGTGCAGTGTATTCTGGTGACAATTTTATACAAAATTCTTTACGAATTTCACAGAAAAGTCTTTTGAAATTATTTCGAAATCAATTTTATTAAATTTTAATTAGAATACATTTTGCAACAAAATACTGATCTGTAACAGAAAAATGCGCTCTTAATACGTCACTGAGGGTTAATATTACTGATTTTTTCTTTTCTTTTCACTTTGTTCTTTCATTACGTACTGATTTCATTTCGATTACAAATACTAAAGCATAAACGTGAGATGGATACATATCTATTGAGAATTGAAAGAGAACTGATTAGAAAAGAAACATATATTCAGTCACAAATAATCGCTTAGAGGAAGCAAATTATTTTAATAAGACTATGGGTACGAGCAAGTATTATTTTCGTTAAATTAGATCAAAAAGAAATCAAGTTAAAATACAAGTAGTCAATATTGAAAAGAAATATTAGGAAGCAATTAGAGATAAAGTATAAAAATTTTTCAACATTTTTAGTGAAACATTATAAAATGAATCCAAAATCTTCTTATATATGCTTTCACCCCTCGACAATATGTTTTCATAACTTTGATTTTCTACTGTATATTCAAAAATCTATAAGAGATTTTGTAATAAAACGAAATGAAAAAGCAAAAAAATTTGATTATAACTAGAAAGAAATAAAAATTAAATTGTCCCTCATAAACAGCATCTGATTCTATAATCATAAAAAGTGTCCAAGACCTCAACCTAAAGTATTAACTTAAAAACAAAAGGAAGGGTGATAAAATTCAAATTAAATTATTCTTTATCTCTTCAGTCAGTCAAAAAAGTTCATAATAAAAAGAGAAAAAGTTTTGACATAAAATAAAATAAAAGCTTCCTCATCTCAATCGGCACAAACTGCAATAAAACTTATTCATTTCGTATTCACATACATATAAAGTAGAATTTGCTTGCTCATTTTCGTATAGATGACAGCTACTCAGTCAGTCAGCATAAAAACAAGAAAATTTTTCTCTCATACTTTTTTTATTATTTTTCATCATCTATACAATACATTTTTATTATCGATAGACACTTTCCGCTCTCAGATTGTTAAAATTTATATTGCGATGCTTGTCAATAAAAAAAAAGAGAGCAGCACATCACAATTCTCAATTTGTTTGTATATATCTTCACAGCATTGTTGAGTTTGTATTATTTGTGTTTTTGTCAGCGGTAATGACAGTTGCTGATGGTTGTTGAGGCTGGTGTACATTTTCATTCAAGTTTGCTGAATGAACCGACTGCAATTCATTTGGTGATTGTGGATTGGATCCTTGTGATGCTGCTTCAGCCAATTGTAAACCAACAATTTTACTGCTTGCTGCCCTAAAGTGATCACTCAATTTCAATTGAACGACATTAATGCACATCGATGTCAATGCGAGACCAAAAATTAAATAGAAAATTGATAGCACCATGTAGAGAGAGTCAGTTGGCACTAGATCGCCGAGTCCTAAATTAAATAAAAACAGAAAAATTATAAATTGCGAAAATGTACAAATTGAGGTTTTAGGGAGGAATTAATTGAATTGACTGTGAAGCATGTGAATTGCATTTGGCAATTTCAAACGCAAATTTTCTTTCTCACTTTGTTTCGTTGCAATACACATTTACGGCTGAATGAAACAATTTAAAGTGAAAACATTCCGCACTCGAAATCGCTTTCCGCATTTACGCACCTATTGTACTAATTGATATGAACACAAAATAAAATGCTTCGAAAAATGACCATTTCTCTTCCAATATGCAATAAATAGCTGCTCCACATAACATATAAGTCACTAACATGATGATGGCAACTGAAATGGGCAAATTAAATTCATCATCGATTGCATAGTTCTCAATATTTTCTGGTATTGGTGTCATTGGCGATTCATTTGTTCTTCCTTCTAGTCCAGCAATCTGTTCTTGCTGTTGTTGTTGTTGCTGTTGCTGCTGAACTTCTCGCAATACATTTGGATCGAATGCCATCGACGGACGTCTCATAAAATCATACATCACATTTAATCCTCGCATTACATCCTGCAAGCAAATGGCAAAAATGTATTTTTAATGGATTAAGTGCTTTTTAGTGTAGCACATTCAATCATTATCAATCTTACTTGTGCCGGTGCAGTCTTTCTCACTTTACGGCATGATCCAGTATAATAGAGTCGTCTAACAAAGACCTAAAGAGAGAAAAATTGTATATATTTTGTTAAAGCTATAAGATTAGGGTAAAATGGCTTTTTTCTTTTTTTTTCTTTCTATGGTAACAACTCACCCATAAGAATTTGATTATCCGTGTAAAGAGCTTACCGAAATCGGCAAGAAGTATCAAAAATATTGGTATGCCGATAATAGCGTATATTATTGTTATAATTTGTCCTGTGGTAGTTTTTGGACTAATGTGGCCATAACCTATTTGCGTGTAAAGAGAGAGAGAGAGAGAGAAATTATAGAATACTTGCTACATATATGAAAAAGTAATAATTCACATAATAGCGTGTGTGTATATGTTTATGGGTAAAAAATTGTTATCGAGCACGATAATTGTCGCCGCATTTAATTCCGCAAATTTTTGGCTTACCAGTTGTGGTCGAGACATCGAAGCAAAATAGAACTGCATTAACGAAATTCCATGTTGTGTGACCACTATATGTTCGCATACCACTTTCAATAGCAGTCTGTAACTCCTCTTCAAACTTTCGCAGTCTCGTTCGTGCCATCGATTTCCAGTCGTCCTCCCTAGTTTTTAAAAACTCATTACATTTTTCCCCCAAAAAAATCAAGTAATTGCTTGTTTTTCTTTATTTTTTATGCTCGCCATTTTTAATCATTTACTTTTTCTTTTGAAGCATAAAAAATGGATTTGAAGAAGAATGTGATATAGCGCATTTAAAAAATCGAATATTATAAAATTAAGGACTTATGACCAAGTTCATGTTATTGTTTCTTTTTCATTATTGTTAGAAATAATTTAATAATTCATAGGTTATAAATTAATCTTGAGATTAATGATTGAAAATCATAAAGTGACTCTTTAAGCTCCTTCTCTTGTAAAAATGTGATAAAAACAAACAAATGACAGGAAAATAATAATTTTCTTTCTTTCGCTTGCTCGTTTAGACTTATAAGAATCAATGTTTATGACGACAGATGGTAAGACGTATGGAAAAAAAATTATTGCCTACATGGAAGAAAACAAAATTCGATGTATTGAAGCTGGCAGTCAAAGAAACTCATATATCTCATGCCAAATTGAACATAGATTAAGCGCGCGGCAACATATTTCTTCACTCGTTTGGCTTTTTATCACATACACAGTACTGTTTGATAAACAAGTTTTGACGACAACAAAAAAGGCTATGAATAAAATGTAAGAAACGAGAGAGCATGCATGGAATGGTTGCCTTTTCATGCTATTGATGATGAAAAGAAAAGTCTGTTGAAAATCGTTTTTCATTTTCAATAAACGTTCAACACATTTATAGAGGGTGAAAAGTTTTCTTTTCTGCCTTTTTTGCGGGTTAAAGCTATCAAAATTCAATGACGAAAGCGAAATTTTTCCACTCTAGAGTGATTGATAAGTAATACTTTTTGCATAAATTTGAATGCACTGAATAATAGTATTCATACATGCGTGACAAAATGCCTAAAATGATCCAAGTAAAAAAGCTTGTACGAATGTAAACGAAGGAAGTGTGAGATTGTTACTTAGAGCAAAAAATATTGGCACAACAAGAAATTGTGTTTACGCTTCATATCACATCCATCATCATTCGCACATGCATGTACCTCAAATTATGACTCGACAGCCACAATTGATCGATAAAATCTCTTTTAACGCGTTTCACGCCTGTTTTATTAAGTATTTCGAAATTTCCCTCGATGTAATGCAAAATTATTCCACCCATGCCGCAAAATATCATGAACATTAGTAATTCTGACATGCACTTTTTGAATTCGTATTTAAGAAGTTGCCACTCATCGGGATGCGAAAGTCTGTGTCGATGCCAAATATGCCGACATTCATGTAACAGCAATCGACAGAATGGTGCAAATCGCATTGGATTTTTCTCGTCAAATTCAACTTTTTCCATTTCTTCTACAATGTCCGCTACTGCTGATGCTTTATGGTCATTTGATTTTTCCAAGCCGTTAAGCAATTCTTTACCATTCTGATGGCTTTGATTTTGATTTATCTGCCCATCAATGCTATCACGTTCTCTAATTGTATTATTTTTCTCGTTCACATCACTAATTTTGATGGCTTCGGTAGCAGTGCCATCGTCTGCATCATGAAAATCGTCAGATTGGCACTTTTCTGACTCATCAGTTGCGGTTATTTTTGGCTTCATTTCGACAACTGTAATGTCTGGTTCACTTTCAGATCCTGAATCTTGTTGTCGATGTAAATCTTCATTCATTTTATAATCTATAACTACTTTACGTGCCACCATATAGTCATTGGGATTATCAATGTCATAATTCGGTTTAATTCCCAATCGTCTTGCTTCTAACTCACGTTTATAACGCTCAAACCTCTGCAATCGTAGTCTATCAAGTTCACGTTTTTCCTC
Source organism: Polypedilum pembai (assembly GCA_014622435.1). Classification (NCBI taxonomy): domain Eukaryota; kingdom Metazoa; phylum Arthropoda; class Insecta; order Diptera; family Chironomidae; genus Polypedilum; species Polypedilum pembai. Next base: position 5,330 of record JACWBX010000812.1, read on the forward strand.
TAAAAATTTAAGCTTCTCCATCTCAAACTGACGTCGTTCCTCTTCAAAACGTTTCAGATTTTGTTCGAGCAACAGATTCTTTTCTGAATTATCATCGCTCTTATTTGATAGCTCATACTTTTCATTCTCCAGCAATGTGATTTTCATCTCTTGCATTTGCGGTGTAAGCTTTACACTGTCAACTGAACCTTCACGTTTTCTACAATAATAATATACAATATTTCTGACTTTTATAGCAGCACTCTCTAAGTCTTTATTGCTTCTCGCATAGAAATGTGCAATGACAAGTTTATTACCTTGGTGCTGATAAGCTTCTTTTTGCACGTCGTAAGTAGGTGAAAATATCATTGTTTGTTTGACACGATGCTGATTGTCTTGACGTTGACTGGCTTCTATGAACTGCTTGTGCCATGCTTTTTTCCTTTTTGCTATGTAAACAAATTTATGTAAAAAACACAACATTCACACACAATATTTTGTGCATGAGCAAAGTAAAAGAAAGCAAAAAAAAGAAGATAAGCACTCAATGTGGGTTGAATAAGCGATATGAATTTCTGAAGAAGCATCTTGAAAGTACAATAAGCCTAAGGTTTCGGTATTTGTGAGAAATTTAATAAGAAATATTTCAGAAAGAGAGTGATGAATCACAAAACCGCGAAAATTTTCGAATTATTCATCGTAAATCTTGGTTACTAAATTGAATTTTTAATATTTTTTCAACCCCTTGAACAGAAGTGCTCTTTCCTCAATTTTACAGTCAGGTATTTTTTCTTTCTTTTTGTTATCAAAACACGTGTTGGAATTGATTTTTTCTACCTTAAAATTTTAGCACGGTATGCATGTGAGCCAGATGAATTAGGACCAGAACCACTCGAGGATGAAGATATTGATCCAGCGGGCGATGGTGGTCCAACATTCAATATGCCTCGCACAACATACTTTGCTTCATTTGCATCAACTTCAGTCGAGCGTGGTCTTGTTGTTGTGATTGTATTTGATGATGCTGTTGTTGTTATTGACGATGGCGCTTTATCGCTTTCAATCGCTCTCGAAATCCTCTCACCGCGAATTGGATCGGGTGTTGACTCGCGAGTATTACGACTCGTACGACGTCGAAGTGAGGAAGAATTTTCCATTTCTTTACTTATTCTGCTCTTGTTTGTTTTTCTCTATTGCTTGACTCTACACTCAAAAGTGGTTTTTTCTACAATTTTTTCTTCACTATTTTTACATTCACACAGAGAAAAATTGAGATTGAGGAGAGAAAAAAAGCGAATAAGAAATTGAATTGAAATTTTTTTGACTTCTTCTTTTCCTCTCTTTTGGAAGAAAAACTCAATTTTTCACGATAAATTTTAATAAAATAAGTTTTCCATGCACTTTTTTTTCGTCTTGCATGCACACACGTCTATTTTCCTTTTTTCGAATGTTGCTGAGTAGAATTTTTCGAAAGAGTTAGCACAAGCGGTTTCACAAGATGATGGAGGAAATTTTTCTACGTTCTCGAAACTTTTTCCTCTTTGACAGAAACTAATTTTCTAGTTAGTGGCGCAAGTGAAGGAGAAATACTGAGATCGAGCGAAAAATTTTCAATATGAATTTTCAGCAATTTTCTTTTCTTTTCACAATTATAAATAGATGAGAGATTCTTTTCTTGTGAGAGATTTTTCGGCATGTCCATATGAGCATCTCTGAGTTCAGAGATTGAGGAAAATATTAAAGAGATAGTCTATGCTCAAAATGTGATGTCATAAAAAAAGAAGAAAAAAGTGTTTCGCAACTTTTGGTCACGACATCGTTTGAGAGAAAACTTTCGTCACGGATTTTCATCGTTTATTTTTAGATAATTTCATAAACTGTCTAGCTGACTTAATATCACTCTTGAAAATGAGATGCTGATGTTTGTAATAACATTCAAAACACTTCATTAGTTTTATGAGAAGAGGAGTCGAATATTAACGTTATTTAATAACCTGCCTCAACATTCGATTTTTTTTCTTCCCTCTCAAGTCTAAATAATTTTTTCTTTTTCTCTCTTATTTAAAAATCACACATGTTCGCTGTCATCTTTTCTATAAATTTCTTCCAAACTCACTTTTTGATTATGATTCACGACTTATTCTCGTAAAAGAGTGAATCTCTCACTTACTTATCAAGGTAAAATTATTGCAATAAAATCTTTTATGGACATCATTTGATGTTGAGTTTAATAAGTGTCAGATAATTTAGCAAATTTTATTCTCAGCTCTTAGCGATGATAATGTTCATTAAAATTTGAGCTTGATAATAAATTTCATTGAAGTTAAAAGATCATTATTTAGGTCATTGATCTGTTATTATCATTTCATTTATATTTTATCAAGATTTTCTTTTGTTTATTTTAAAACCAGGACTGTTCATCAAATTAAGTTTTTTAATTGTTCTAAAAATTATTTTAATATAGTTTTAGCACAAATTTTAGTACAAAGTAAAGCAAAATTTATGCTAAATAATTTTTCAAAAGTGAATAAATTTTAGTCTAAATTAATAAATTCAAATCAGGTTAATATTGAAAGAGGTAAAAATAATTTCTGTTAAGTTCATCTAATAAGAATGTCTGACTTAGCTTATCAATTTGCATGAAACTTGAACATAAATTAAATTTTTTTACCTAATAAACACTTTATTTTTGTTTTGATCGGCTTTGGAAAAGAATTTTATAAATGCCCACGCCTTGTTATATCTGAGTAAATATATTCACATTTTTCGCCGTAGTGCACACATCACTCCTCTATTTTCTCGCATATTCTTTTTATGAGTTTTTAAAAACGTAATAAATTGAGAGGAAAAGCAGCAGTAACTGCGCGTATGTTTGTCATTTGTTGTAAGAAATTTCTCTCATCTCGTTGCCGTAGTCATAAACTATGTGGGTGTTGACTCAAAATATCATTATAGAGCTAAGAAAATTCCTCACTTTGCAAACAATAACATTATTATCATCTAAGTGGAAAACATCCATAAAATTCTTTGCATCAGTTAACAATTTCCACATGGGACTAATAATTTTTCATTAATTTTTATAACATGTAATTACCAAAAGGTCTGAGCGAAAAACGAATGCTAACATACCACTAACACTAAACAACAGCTTTTCGCTTGTTAATGTTGTTCATTATAATTTTCAGAAAGAGATTATTTTCACAAGAAAACGGATGAAAACCCAAAAAATAAAAGTTTTCAGCAGATGATTAAAGTTTTTAGCTTTATTGTTTTCGTTTTTAATCCAAATTGATTCATTTTGTCATTGCTTTACGAATTTAAATGCGTCAATTTAAGTCTAAAGCAGTTTTAGACTTTTTCTTTCATTTATGATAAATGATTTGACTACATGCTGCCTACTGTAGTCGGTCAAAAAATAGTCTCTAACATGTATATATATATATTGCGGGAGTGGATCAATTGTGTAAGGGATTTCAGCAACCGACAAAAAATATTAATGAGTCCACTTTATTAATTAATGATTTATGTCAGAAGCATGGAAAGAACATTAAATTTAATATCATTTTTTTTTTCAAACAGTCAAAAAAAGAGAAAATGTTGACTTTTTCGCACAATATTGAAACATTAATGGTTGTTATTAATAAAAATATTATGAAATTCTCGTTTACTTCATGACTCAGTGATTGCATTATCGAAGACCTATATAATATTATATGTATTATTGAATTTCAATTAAATATTATTGAATGTTGTAACACAATTGAGTTAAATATCATTTTTGATGGTGTACATAAAAGTAGGATATTAGCATATTCTGAACGTAATCCATCATTGATTTCAATAAAATATTTATTTATTATGCTAAAAAATTTAATATAATGTCATTCCATTATTCATTCCATTAAGAATAGACTTTGTTAAACCACAATTTTTTTTTAATATTTAGGATCAAGCTCTTTTTAACATTTCAATCTTTCGTGGTTTTGAAGAATAATCTTTGAGAAATAATTTTTGTACAATAAATTCTTGTGTCCATCAAATTGAATTTTTTTGTTAGTCATTAAACTTTTAAAAAAATAGCAGTTCCTCTAAAAAATTCCATTCCGAGAAAGCTAAAAACCTTTTTCCTATCATAATGTGATAATTTATTTGTACAAAAGGATGGGTAAACGAGAAAGCAGCAAGCCGCCAGCAAAAATGATGTTCCTTTTTCTCTTGCTCTTGCTCTGCCCGCTGCTTTTTCAATTTCCCAAGAAAAACACACAACGAGCAAAGTAGCAGCAGCAACAACAGTCACGGTAAGACTCATTTTATTTTTGTGAAAATTTTACTCCATCTATTAAATTTCCATGCCTTCAGAAAACATAATTATAATTTAATAGAAAGTCATTTTTCTAATTTCATATTGCGGTGGTCTTCTCTTCTGCTCTAGCAGCTATCTACATTTCATTGAAGTCGTAAACTCTTCCTTTTGCATAGCCTGCTGATGATGAAAAACTCGTTATGAATAAAACCAATTTATTGTGAATGTTTATATGATACAGCAGTCACTTTTTCTTTATAAAAAAGTTCACTATGCAAAATTTTTTGTTCAATTGTATAAAATATAATACTATAGAGTGCTTTCATCCTTGTTCAACGAGCATTGTTGGATACTTTTTTGTTGTTATCATATAACAGGAATGGAAACTTTTCTATAGCGATGACAAAAAGTATTATATGATAGACAAGCTTATGATAAAGTGCATTAGTAAAGAAAAATAAAGTTTAAAGTGCTTTTTGAATTCTTTGAACATCTCATTAAGATAATTACAACAACTGCAGTTGAACTTTAGCACAAATGTGTTGGCAGTAAATGTATTAAGAAAAGGATTGACTTTTACAAGATTGTTAAACATGAACTTTTCAATCGAATGAGTATTTGCTATCTGAAGCTCATCAATTATTGTTTGTCTTCATAATATCGAAGATCATAGCTCTAGAGCTAATTGAAACTCTTCATTGAGCTCATCCTCTTAATCCAATTTAATTATCGAGTTCTAAAATTTAATTATGAATTTTCTTATACATTTCCATCCCCTAGATAGAAAACATTTTTTAAAGCATTCATTTAAAAACAGAAAAATAAATTGTTTAACATACATGTGTGTAAACTTTTTTTTAACACAATTTTAATTGCACTTTCGCTTAAAATGTTGAATAAATAAAAATGTGTATGAGAAAAAAACTTTTACTATATGCAAACATGTGTTTTTTATTCACTATGTTGTACGAGCAATTTGCATTTTTAGCTTTTTCTCTCTCTCTCTTTCTGTATCACAATGAAGATGAAAAGGCATTATGTTTGAATTGAGAGAATTTGTTGAACAATGAAAAGTTGAGGCAATAATTTTTAACATACAGCAATAGTGAAAAAAGGAAAAGAAGGAATTATGCAAGTGATTTTCAATTCATCATCATCATCATCAAATACAACAGGAATGTGGTGGTGGTGAAAGTGAACTTCTACAATTTCACTCTCCTGCCAGAAACACTCGCCGGAAAATTCAGACAAAAATATAAATTTTTTTCTGAATCTTTCCCATCAGCGAGTTCTTCATGTGAAAAATTTTCCATATTTTCTGCATGTTCAACCCACAACGGAATAAATTATTCTCTCCCTATTAATTATAATGCGATTTTGAGTGAAAGTTATGAGTGTAATAAAAAAATTTTCCTAGAAATTGAATTTTTACTCCTTTTTGGCAAAAGATACTTTAATGAGAGTTGAAGGGTTTCATTTCATCGTGGCTTTAATTAAATATCGACAGTTGTAATCGATTTTATGAGTGTAATTTATTCAGTTATAATCAACGCTCAGCTGCTAGCATATGTATGTGTTGGATTTATTAAGCATCAGATACAAAGAAAGAAAAGCAAGCAAGTGTGGATTATGAGCTCATAAGTATAAACATGCCACATACAAAAACGATGTGCGAACTACTAACTGATGTTACCGCAACAGGCATCAAAAGAGAAGAGAAAAAGTAAGTTATAGACCAAGGCAGATTCCAATCAGCATTCATCCTTTATTTATGCATGTAGGTCAACGTATTTGCAATGAATTACGAAACACTCTACTGTCCTTTTTCTCACATACGCTTCTCTTTATCCACCAGTCAATCCCATATAGAGTTTTTACATTTTTGGAAAGGATGAAAAATTGAACGCGTCATTTCACGCAGCCCGAGAAAAAAAATATTGAAATGAAAAATAGCGAAATGTCACTATGGGGGCAAAATGGATTGAAATATTGCTATGTAAAAATTTCATATTGCTTTGCATGCATGACATAAGCAAATTAGAATGACGACACGAGAGTGAAGAGTGTGAGAAGTTGGTTACGTGATTTTTCAACATTTAGCTGAATCACCATTGCTATGGTACAAAATTTAATGTGTAAAAAATGTATTTGCAGGCAAAAAGCCACTGATTAAATTGAATGTTAACCCTGAATTCTAAATTTATTTACGTGTTTCTTCATTTCACCAGAGGCAAAAAGGTCTCTTTTTGCCCCAACCAAAAAATTTTGTTTTTTAAGAATTTTTATTTGCTACATAAAAATTAAGACTTCTTTTTTTCAATGACTTTGCAGTTATTAATTCAATTCTATGGATATGAATACTAATAAAATAATTCTCTGCTCACATTTCACATTTCTACATTTAGAAATTTATTGCAAACAATTTTTTACCCATATCATTCGATAAATTAATTTTCACTACACACACTATATATTAGGCAAGGCTTGGATAAATATTCAAGAAATAATTTTAAAGAAAATTGCAAAATAAAGTCTCCAAACAAATTTAAATTTTTTTATTTTTCTTTATCCGAACCTTGTCATAAAGAATATTTTCGCAAATTTTACCAATGGTCGTATATATCGTTCCGCAATAGAACATTGCATTTAAGAAAGTCCACGTAGCAGTTAAATTTTCATCACCGTCAAATTGACCATTTTTGTAGGCATCGTAAAGTAACTTCTCATGTCTATATAACTCTGCTCGAAAAGCTCCTTCCCATTGATCACTATCCTACATGTATAAAATGGAAGTTTAATTGAAAAACTCGTACATTACATTGCACTTAAACTTTATGAGTTGACTCGACCCGATATGATATATTATCTTTTCCCTCTTTTTCTCTCGCACACACACAAGCTCACATATACGTGAGAACGAATACAGAGTAATGAGGAGACAGAAAATCCCTTAGCCATCAAATAATTTATGGCTGCTCACATAAAAAATCAATTTGAACTTGCCTGCAATAATTCCGTATTGAGTGACAAGTTTCTTGCCATTTTTGCCAGTATCACACGACTCTGTCTCACATCCTCTAGGAATTTTTCCTCTGGACCACCTGTAATGTATGAAATAGTCAATGAATATGATTTTGCAATTTTTTTGATTTATCCTAAGACTAAAAAAGAATGAATATGGTTTATAACATGTAACATAGAAAAATTGATTAATTTTTCCTCTTCATAGTGGTGCTTTTCTCGTATATGAAAAGGGAAATACAGTTGGAATCTGATTTTTTCTGTCTGACAGCTCTGTTACACAGATTCATCTACATATATGCCTCATTTCGCACGATGATAAAAATACATGTTCGACTGCCTGCTGGGCGTTTGAACCTGAACCTTTATAACTTTGCTGATTGCATTGAATTTGTCATAGGCATTCGAATAATTGAAAAAGCCAATTTGTATCGATCTTCTTTCATTCGCATTTGCCATTTCATGTCGAAAAGGAGAAAAAAAAAATTTTTCAAGAAGAGAGAAAAGAAAAAAATTGACCCTGAAAGCTGCCACACACATACGTAAAAGTAAGAGAGAAAAAGAAAAGACAATTGACATAAAAATTGATGTAAACAATCGTAAAGGCAAAAAGAGAGAAGAAGGTAGGTTTGAAAATTATGCGGAAGCATTAAAAGACACATACAATTTGTGAATTACAATGTTTATTTCAATTCATCAAGGGAAAACGTGATGGACTATTTTATGACTCAATTTTATTTTATTTTATCGAATTTTCTGTGGTGATGCTTTTAATGTGTTGATTCAATTTTTCTCTCTTCTTTATTTATTTACTCTTTGGACCTATGAATGACTGACTTGAGTGAGAACATAAAAATTGATTGTATTTTGTTTGTTTTTGGCTTTTAGTTCGATAATGGTATTATTTTATTGAAGAAAAGTATTCTATACATGTGTAAACATTCAAAACCTCGTGAAAAAATAAAATAAAGACACAGCGTTATGTCAATTTTTCACTCGACTCTAGAGACAAAAATCTTTCATAATTAAAAAGTAATTATGTTTGAGAACAATGAATAATGTAGTCATAGCCGGTAGCAGAAAAGTTACGTCTTTCACATAGCGTATAGCGTACACAATATATATCACATCATTATTAATAGAAGGACGACATGTGTATATAAATAACTTCCTAACGTTAAATTCTAACTGCTACACGACAATGACGGTGATATGTTTACATGCACGTAACACACACTAAGAGTTAGCAATGAAAAATATTTTATTCATGACTGTGGTGAAAATGATGGTTTAATTGATGAATTGTAAACATGGGTGTTAATTGCCGGCGTACGATTTATGGTTGTTTGATTACTCTGCGATTAAATTGTTTCACATTTTTGCAGTTTCATCAAGTTTTGTGGTAAGAGAGCAAGAGAGAAGAGGAGAAAATGAGAATTGTGGATTGTTGATTGTTCATTCATTCATCAGCCGCCTTCGCTTTTCCCTTATTTAGCTAATTGCTTGCTATTTATTAATTAGAGACTAAAGCGGCTTGTTTGAATGCGAGAAAATCAAGTGAAAAATAGGCAAACAAAATTAGATAAAATAATTTATTGAAGCGCATTTATCTATGAAGAAAAAGTTCATTTCTTTAGTGATTTAGAATGCAGTCAAATCATAGTTTTATTTTTTGAAAAATATTGAAGAAAAAACTAATTTCTATTTTTGTATATTTGCTTAAAAAATAAACTTTGCTCTCACAATGTTTACCATTTATTATTCTATATTTATTTTCTCAAACTCTAATTAGTTTAATTGAGTTTCGTTGATTGTATAGCAAAGCAAAATTAACAACAAAAGAAAGAGTACAAAATTTTTCCTCATTTCCTTCAGGCACAAGAATGAAAAAGAGAGTAAATGAACAAGCAAAACGATGACATTAGATAATTTTTTATTAAATTTATTGCTTTGGCTTAAAAGACTTAAAAAGTTTCTTCGAAATAAATTTTAATTCATTTAAAACGCTTGACATTTAAAGCGCACGCGGTGAAAGGGGTGAGATTTGAATTATTAATAATAACAAGTAGTAAAAAGTCAAATTGTGAGGGAATGAGAGTTTCATGGAGGAAGAAAAAATTGTTGCAAAATTCATATCACGTTGCCCGTTTGCTCATTTATATTTATTTGCATACATTTTCTGCACGCTTCTCTCTTTTTCTGCTTCTTAAGCCTCAATATATCATGTTTTCTCTCTTTCTTTCTTTTTTAAGCATTTTAGGGCAAAACTTTATGTTCCACAAAATTGTGTGTGTATCTTAGTACGCGAATGAAGAAAACTTGACAGAGGGAAATTGAAAGAGTTCTTTTTTTCTCTTCGAAAAAAAAAATATTTTTTTTATGCAGGAGGGAAAATATAAAAGAGATTTTCTCTAAATGCAAACGAGAAACTTTTTTGATAGAGTTCTCAATGTCTTTTAACTTCTTATAAAACAAATGTTACAAATTCATTTTGCAACTTGAACTCATCCTTATTGATTTATTGAGTTTGAACTTTGAAGCTTTTCCTTATTGAATTTTCCATTGAAATCTTATGGTCTTATAGTTAGTGTTTGTTTGGGTTCTTTGTTGATCTTTTCATGCTTTGAAAACTTTCTCAATGATTTTTTTTCCTAATATACGCTTTAAACTTTCTTTCAAGTAGTGTAACTTAATATAATTCTTCATTTATTATAAATAAAATTAAGAAAAGAAACACATTGTTTTCTAGACAGAGAGACGACATCTCTTGGTTGAAAAGACCATGTAAAGCTTTTATTTTTTTCTCAGTATGTGTGCATACATATACTTATGTCCTGGTATTCCGAAAACTTTTCGGAATTCCCGATGGTACTCAACTACAATCTTTCGAAATAACTTAAACACACAAACATACGTTAACGTTTCTTAAAATCTTTTGAAAAGCAGCGAATTTAAAGTATCTCAAGTTTTTCTTCAATGACTAATATGACTTTGTTTAATTTCTAAATAGTTTACTTTGAATATAAATAACCAAAAACAAAATTTAGGAAAATTTAGTTTTCTGTTTATCATTTTAACTTTTGAAAAGGGGTGTGAAAATGCGTTTTTTATTCGAAAATGAATTTGAATTTTTCAAAATTCAAACCGTCACTTTTTTGTTCCGGATTACCAGGATTTATAACTTTTTAAATCAATAGAAAACAATCAAATTTGAATTTAACTAGCAAAAATAATTCAAATTTAACAATTTTTTATTATTTCCAATTTCTCTCTATAGAATATAATCATAGACTTTTATGTGTACACAAAATCATTATATATGGTGCAGTGCGTTCATGTATGTGTGTTGCCACAAATTT
>JACWBX010000817.1:0-12262 GCA_014622435.1 Polypedilum pembai
AACAACACTGATTAACACATTAAATTTTCATATTTTCAATGTTGATAAATGCAAAGTTGATTTCGATGGAAATTTTCTTATAAACTTGAATATGGTCAAACCATTAAAGTTACAGCTTCTGAAAACTTGCTTTAACTTGATACTCACAGAAATTCTGATTGTTGTAACCAAATTAAAAAGCTGACAACTTAACATGAAGTTTTACAAGTCAACTTTGTTTTATCATTTGTATTTAAGGTAAAGCCTCTGTTTATAAAAACGAAGTTGATAATTTTGTAATCTGTAACAAACACTGATCTGGGTGCCAAAAATGCGCTAAAGTACACCAATCCGCAATTGAGTACTTTCACCAATTTTTTTTAAATTTTCTTTTTCGTCAGAGTTATTTTCCTTTTGCGTTCCTTTTTAGAACCATTTTTAGCTTTGTGGATATTGCTTGCTTCTATGATTCTAAATTGATACTTAAAAATCCATTTACAGTTTCTAAAATTGAATTTCAATCAATTTATAAAAAGTTCGTCTTTTCCAATATTTATTTTCGAATTTATTTTAATTAATAATAATAGACGTACACAATTACTTATGGCGACTATTTTCTTATTGAAAAATGTTTGAAAAATAAATTTGTGAAGGTCTAAATAAACATTGTTCATTTAGTTTTAGAAGACTCAAATTACAAGAAGAGAGCTAAACAAAAAATGCATAATGTGCACTTCAATTTCTAAAAATAGTTTCTTCAACAAACTTGAGATCACTTACATTTAAAAACTTTCAGTTATTGGTTCAATATCTATGTATTCATTTTATAATTGAATTTTAATCGGAAATTGAGTTATCAACATTATCCATTTGTGTTTTGATAGATGTCAATATTGTAGTGAATAGTGTAGAATGACATTAAGTGTTAACATTTTGTCTTTTTTTGCGCACCGACAATTTCGCATGCATATTTTCATGAAAAAGAAATTTCAACATTTTAATGAAATATTGCAAATGACCAGAATTATATTTAATTTGTGCAACTTTTTCTGTAGAATTTAATTAAATTTAAAGGTCAAATAAAGTTTAAAAAAAGGTTATTGCATATTAATCGTGTTTTGTAGATTAACATGGACACAACCATCTACACATGGATGTACGGTTGTACATGGATAATCAATAAAACTTATGGTATATATTTGATATAAAAAAATAAGACCATAGCATTGCAAAATGCTTGTTATTTGACTTGTTAAAACCAAGAACTGTTGATAAGACTTATCAATACAGTAAATTATGAAATAATCTTTGAATTGGAAGGAAAAAATAAATATTAAGTTAGGTGTAAATAAGTTAGTAAATAAAATATGAGGTTTAAAATTATATTATGATAACTTTTATTTTCTAAAGACTGTGATGTTTACAGATTGCTTAACAACAATACATATGTTTGAATTTGGCGAGAATATTATAAATTTTGTTGTAAGCAAAAAAACTCTCGACACATTTTGTATACCTTGAAATCAATTTGATAAAATTTTATTTAAAAAAAATAGCGAGAATGAATTAAACCAAATAAAATACTTTCATTTTTCCTACATGAAAATGTTTCTCCTTCATTCTCGAGAAGAAAAATTCTGTGTATGACCTTTTTCGACTTTTGAAGGTCATTGCTTGCTCTGCACTCCTGGATTTTATACTAAAAACTTTTTGATATCTTCTTCTTTTCACTTATTAATTGATCGGTTATCAACAACAAACACTTTAATCATGCCAATTGGTCTTATCAATTAATTATGATTTGAAACATTTCGTATTATGACATTTGATGATTTCGTTCACTTTCACTTTTGTTTGTCAAAAAAATTTGGTTTTTCTTGCTTGCATATAAGAGTCATAGTGTGAATAACAAAAGGACTTTTGAAGATCAAACGGTGAAATTGAGTAAGAAGAAAGTGACTTACGTATAATATTTCCCCTGGCAGGAACTTCTCCAGCAGCCATAGTTTTTGAATATTTATTTTTTCCTTTGGCAAATACAGAATAAGTCTAAAAGTTTTCCTTTTAAATTAAAAATTAAAATTTTGAAATTTTTTCTGGTTATATCAGTGATTCACTTCTAACCACGTTATATATTTTATCTGAACTCTTTCTACTATTATTGCGTCCGCATTTAATGCGAGCGAGCGTAGCAATGAGCATGAGAATATTTTGAACAACTCAGTGTGACCGGCACCAATACAAACAAAACGCGGTCTATCGTTTTTCCAAATATAAAATGAGACAAACGCACACATTTCACATTACAGAGTCTCAATAAAAAGAAGAGAAATTCACTGAGAGCGAGAGAGTTTTCTTCGTTTTGTTACTTTTTTCTTATGGAAAATTTTTATACATACACAACATGTTGCTATTTTTTTGTATTTTATTTTGGCGCGCACATTCTCATATGCGAAATCTCACAAAGAATTTTATCAAAAAATTTTTTGCTACATTTTATAATGCTACAATATTTACCAAAAAAAGTATTATCAGAAATAGTATATGTTTTTGTGACCACATACATAAGTCAAATCAAAAAATTAAGATGCGCAGCTAAAAAAATTATTATCTTCATTAATAACTTTCTAAATTTGTGAATGTATGTACTTAAACTGTTTAGATTGATGTTGATTTTAAATTTTTTTCATTTACGTTCTTCTTCGTTTTTATATTTAGTGTTGTTATAATTTGCAGATTTGATTACATATTTTTCTCTCTCTCACGTTTCTATATTATTATTTTCTTGTATTTTTTGAATCTATATATAATTTTGACTATATGAAACGTGTTCTTAGTTTTAAAGATAAATTTATTTTATATACTAAAAATGAAACCTATAACATTTCCATGGAAACTGCTAAGAAAAATTTGAGAGCGAGGGTTGATACTAAAAAAATAGAACATGAATAATAAGAGTAAAATCAAAACAATTACCAGAAAATGTTTTCGTAGGTAAGTCGTGAAAGAAGGAATCTCAGTGATTCCATCTGTGTTGAGAGTCACGTAGTCTACTAATTTTGTTCTTTCAAATAGCATTGATGAGTTAAAAGTATGTTAAAATATAGAGAAAAAGATAGAGAGGTATTACGAAAAATAAGAAGAGAAAAAAGAGAGAATGGAAATACACATATGCATGGGTAAAAAATCCAATTATCGATTTTTTATACTTTTTGTTTACATCAGTATGGTTTCAACTGAAGAAACTAGAAAAGAATATTCGTGCGGTCTCATATCTTAACATATATTTACAAAATCAGAAATATTTCTATCTATTTTTTGGACAACAGAAACGTTTAAGTTAAGTTGCGATATTTTCATCAACATAATAGTATAATTAAATGAAATTCTTTTTAGATTTAAAGTGAAAAAAAAAATATTTTCATTTTTTGTAAATGTGTTTAGATAGTGTTTTATAAATATTATTTATGAATTATAAATGCCATCAGCAAGTCCTTTGAAAATGAAATGTAAATTACATTTAATTTTAAAATAATAACTACAAAAAACATTGAAACGTATTTCAAATTTTTGAATGAAAGTTTAATAAGCTTTTTTTTTGAAAAGCTTAAAAAGGATTTTTGAATCGTTCTGCTATGTATTTAAAAGAATGAATTTATTATTTATACATGACATAGTAAATTTGAGAAATCTGAAATATTTTGTAGATTTACCATTGTTATTTCATATATTTATATCTCATCAATACACGAATTTGTTCATCAGCATGTAGAAACAAATAATAGATTTGGGCACTGTGACTTATTATTTAAATTTGTTTTTAATTATTTTTTATTATTGTTTATTTTAAGTTTTAAATAGATGTTTCAATAAATTTTATATATCTAATCAATCAACTTCAATCAAAATCCCACATGTTTAAATAAAATTTATTTTTCCCAGTTTCTGAAGAAAATTTTTTGTTTTGTTGAAACAGCTGTTTTAAGTTATTAGTTTTCTATATGAAGTTAAATGTGAATCAGTGTTCGATAAATAATTAGGAAAGAGTATATTTGTATTAGAAATATATCGTAAAATGTCGAAAAATATAACAATTCGCGTGGCTAAAAGTGAAGATTATGAAAATGTTTTGAATTTTATTCGTAAATATTATTATAATGAGGAACCAATAACTATTTCACATCCAGAACCAGGCCATACGCTTGACGATGAGAAATTTTCAATGTCACATATTGTTCATGGCACTATTTTGATGGCAATTGATGATGAAATTGGTGAAACTGTTGGAGTTCTTATCGCTGGATCAATTGAAAAAGGCGATGCAGAAGAAATGCTTAGAAATGCTGAAAAGTCATCGAAAAAATGGAGTGATATACAAAAGTTTCTTGCGTACATTGAGATGAAAGCAGAAGTATTAGAAAAATTCAATTTAGATAAAGCTCTTCATTGTCATGTGTTGACAGTTCATCAAGATTATCGTGGTAATCGAATAGGACAGAGGCTATTGGAAGAATGTTTTGAGAACGCTCGAAAATTGAATTACAAATTGATGTCTGTCGATTGTACGAGTATTTTTACCATCAAAATAGCAGAAAGATGTGGCATGGATTGCATTTCAACCACGACTTATGATGAGTATAATCAGTCAATAGGAAAACAACTATTTTTGCCAAGAGAACCGAATCTTGAAATTAAAACCTTTGTAAAGAAAATCTAAATGAAATTGAGACTATATCTAACTGCTGAAAGGTTCTCTCTCTCCAAAAACTTTTACAAATCCTTTACAAACAACGTTTTTAATTACAAAAGTTTCATTTATTAATCTTTATGAATAACATAAATTATACGCAAATTAGATGCAAACCTAAACAGAAAATTTTCTCAAGTCAATTTGTAGAAAGATTGCAATAATTGTTTGAATAAATTTTTTCGCTGTAGCAAAAAAATTAAAGTTCTTAATATTAAAAATCAAAAAAGTTTTTGTTGCTATCTACACAATGTGTGAAAATGTATTTAATGGCGTATAGATAAAACAACATTTCTGTAAAATCATTTCAATTTTTTTAGTAAAATGACGTTTTGCGCGTTTATCTATTATTTTACAAAATTTCATCGTTATCGATTCTTTTTATCGCTTTGATTTGAAATTCGATATTTTATAGAAGAAAAAAATTGTTTTTTATACACAATGAAAAGAAAACAACCATGAAGCAGGTATCTACTCATTGCCACGCTGGAAAAATATTTCAACAATATTGTTTATTGATGAAAAGCAATGAAAGTTTGAATTTAAAGTTTATCAGCCGTTTGCACTCAAAATTGCACAAATTTCATGTAGGCATAATCTAAAAAAATTTTTAAGAATTGTACAGAAATCATGTGCATGGATATTATGGCTTTTTAGTGTTGAAATTGTTAATTATTTAAAAAATTTTGAAAATTCCAGAAAACGTTTTTGAAACTATTTCGAAAATAATTTCATTTATTTTTTATTAGGTTGAATTTATACAATTTAACACAGATTTGTCACTAAAAAATGCGCTTTTAACATATCACTGACAGTTATTATTATTGATATTTTTCATTTGTGTTTTGCTATGTTTATATTTAATTTTTATTGAACGAGATTCTACTTTCTTTTTATTTCGAAAATAAACTGAAACAAGTAACAACCTACCAAGAATTTCTTATATTTTTTGCAATTCATCATATTTCAAGCTGAAACGGAAGAAGATTATTTATATAAGTTTTTGCTATTTTTATTCCTTTTTCGTTTTGATATTAAATATATTTTATGTTGGAAATGGAGAAAAGGATTTCGATTTGGTTAGATTGATGAGATATGAGTGAAATAGACAGACATTAAGTAATAGTTGTTAAACTCAAATATAGATTGTTTGTTTATTTGATTTGTCGCGTCTTGATAAAGTTTAATAAAACGTTTGTTTAGCGTGATGTATGTTTAAGAGTGTAGAAAAGATCAGAGGCGAGGAGAACTTTCAGAAAAAACTTTTACACTATTTTTTCAGCTCGTTCCTTCTCACTAGTGGCAATGAATTTTTAATTAAAGTCATGCCATGCACACTTCTGCATAAAGCTACAACACCATCATTATATTGTAGCGAGCTGCTGTTGAAGTTAATTAAAAGTTTTTCATATTTTAACTAGAAGTGGAAAATTTTATGTATGGGCTATTTCAGTTGCTTCTATCGTGATATGAGAAGGGAAATTCCATTCTTTAGCACCATGAAATTAATTTTGTGTCAACAGTTGTTGTTTGAAGTTTATAATTAACAAAAAACGCAAAGTTTTTTCTTGTTTCAAAAAAATAAGTGGGTATTTTCTGTGTAAACATTTTTTAATGTTCTTTGTTTTCGTTTAATTAAATTTACAAAGAAATAAATTTTCCATGAGAATTTTATCTTCAACATCAAATGAAATTCAATTAAAAGTGATAAATAAAAAAAATAAAGGCATTTAAAAAAATTCTAAGAAATTTCTTTAATTCTTTTTTATTTCATTGCTTTTCTCTGAAAAACATAAATAAGCTTCATTTTCAAATACACAATAAAATTGCGCAAATATATATGAATAAATGTATGCATGCATGATACACACTCTGCAAAGACATGCCTTATTAAATTTAAAATTCAAAATAAAGAGAGGAAAGGAGAAATGATGAAAGCACAAGAGTAGGAAGAATTTTGCTTTTTAGAATGCTTAAGGAAAAAAATTATATTCAAGTGAATACACTCGAGTGAAATCTCTGAATAAAAATGATTTTTCATCAACTCTCGGTAAAAAGAAGGGCAAAAATGTTATTTATTCATTTCATTTCATTTCCGTTTTGAAAGCAAAAACATCGTGTACTTCGAATGAGATAGAGAGATATGTACATATATAACGGATGAAAAAGGAAGAGAAGTATACAAAAATTTAGATTGATGTCGAAATAAAGAAGGCAAAAGAGAAGCATTAAGATTTTCCAAAACACAAACATCAAATGGGAGTAGACAGTAAGAAATGAAACTTATGCTTTGTTTTCAGAACGAGCACAAAAATTTTCTCTGACTCTTTACTCTTATTGTTGCCATTCTTTTTCCATCTACATAAAGAATTTTTAATTAAAGTTTGTTGCTATAAAGGTATTTGATGTGTAGAGCGCAGAAGAAAGTAAAGTTATTGTATTCGTTTTATAGCAGGAAAACTCTTTCAAAAGCTTTTCCATATTTTCTTTTTCTTTTTTCAACAAATTTTTTTTCTGTAAATAAAACCAAAATTTAAGAAGAAAGTCTTATAGGTAAAAGTTTTGTTTAATAGAATTTTTATAAGTTCTAATATTTTGCTTTTGACTCTATGTTGATTCGAAAACCACAAAACTCAAATAATACAATATGAATGAATTTATGGGAAAGATATCATTAAAGTTTAATTTTTGTTAGCACTTAGAAATGAAAAAGCGCGAGAAGTGGTCGTGAGAAAAATGAAAAAAAAGTCATCTGTTAAATGACAAATAAATTAACATTTCAGAAATTCTTTCGTTGTGCGAAATTATCAAGAAAAGGCTTTTGCTAAATTCAATTGAGACATTGTAAGAGGTTGACTTTTCATGAAGGTGGCAATGAAGAAAAAACAAACAGTATTTCAGGAACAGATGAGAAAGGTATTTGCGAGAGCAAGAAAGAGTAAAGTTTTATTCTTCTCCTCTGTCTGTATTCATTCGTAGCAAAATTTTCAAGTTGTTTTGTACAAGAAAATAAAGGAATTTATTTTATTTAAGAGCCATAACACAGTGATGTTGTTATTTTGTATAGCAACATGAGAGAGTAAAATCGAATAAGTAAAATGAAAGAAGTTTAATGAAGATGGTGAAACGTGATTTCATAAAGAAATGATTCAGCTACTTGTTTACTGTTTACTTACTTGCTTGATTTCCATCACATGCGTGTATTTATTTCCATTTCTTAGATGCGTATTTAATGTCGTATCCAATAGCGACAGTTTAGTACCTGTACAAATAAAAAGTCTCATTTTTAATATACATTTAAATCTAGCAATAATTTCAAATTTAATAATAGTACAAACTGACATATGCACAACTAAAGTTTCTTCTAAAAAGTAAAGAGTACGTTTGTAAAGTTGTCAGTGGCAACCAATTTCTTTTCCTTTTAGGCATGCTACATATACTTTCTCATGTGAGTTGAAAAATTTAAATACTTGCACAAATAAACATGGAATGGAAAGAAGAAAAAAGAATTCTGTAGATGTATATAAAGGTTATATCATAGACAATGTGCTTGAAAATGATGTAAAAATGAAACGACACGAAATACGAGTAAATTGTGAAGTGAAGCGAAGACATAAATTCTTTCCTTACACTCTTCCTATTTTAGCTTCATTTCATCATTCATTCATTCATTGACTCACAGAGAGTCGAAAATTTAGTGCCTGCAATTCAATCAATCTAAAAGCGTAGTTGCGCCTGATGCTGACACTGTAAAAGTTACTAATGTCATAGGAAGAAAAATGATGAATCTTATATGATAGCAAATCCCACATATAAAATTTTATGTAACCCCATGAACTTAGTCTCTTTTCTCACTCTCTTTTACTTCCTTCACGACAATGAAATTTTTTAGCTATCTTACTCACACCACTTAGTTTCATTCATTCATCTGCTTCTTCCACATGATGTTGATGATTTTTCTTCTGTTTTCCTCATCCACTTCACTTTTTTTTGGTTTGATAATAGTACCATTTAGAGCATGAAAATGTTTATGAAACTTTAATGAATTTTTCCCTTTCTCTTGCTCAATGCCTGCTATGTTGAGCTTTCCATAGTGAAGTTTTTTTTACAGTGTTTGTTGACAACTTTTGTAGTTTAATATCTCCGGTTTAACTATTTTATATATGTTGAAAATGTCATTAATTCCAAACTTTCTTGTTTACTATCAGGATGTTGCGGTTACATTATTTGTATTAACTTTTCTTCGGTTAGTTTTCAAAATGAAGAATTATAAAATTACCATTATAAAAATCATCTGAATAAAAAATAGTTTCATTGATATAAAAGTAAACCAAAGCATATTAAAAATCAAAATAAAAAGAATAAATTCCAATAATATGTAAGGCTAACTAAAAACGCTTGATGAAATCGAAGTTAAATTTATTTTCTGCTATATGCAGGCGTTTCTACCTTTCAATCTCATTTGCTTGTGAAATTCAAAATTTATAATTTTACTCATTTCGTAGTGTATAAAATATGTAAATTGAAAGCAAATAAGTGGTCACGTACATATTTTTGTAAAATAATAATTGAAATATTCTTTTGGATTTCACTTTGAAAAATTTAACATTAAATGATATTCAAGCATGAAATATTTTATGCTACTATCATTACAGATATTCTCTCCAGCTATGGTAAAGTATATGGTTTTTTGAATAAGAGAAATAGAGAGATTATTAAAAAACCATAGACGATAAGGCAATATGCTCTTGATGCTCATAAAATATCACCCAATCACAACCATAAAATTTCTTATCTTAATGCCAGCAATAGTTGCTTGTTTGTCTGCTGCATACGTCGTAAAAAATAAGGCAAAATAACATAAAAAAATTTGCGGAACGTTCATGTTCGTATCGAAAAAATGTTATCATACTCACTGTATGTCCTTGCCATTTGGTATTGTCGTCATTGTTCTAGAAAATATGACTAAATGCCTGCGGTGTGGTATAAACAAAAAAAATGCTCATTTGCTCAATGAAATATAATGTTAAATTGCATTTATATAAAAACATGATTACTGTCGTATCTTAAAGTGCTGAAATCTGGAATTATATTTTTCAATGCAATTACTAATGTCATCGTAATCTGAACAAAAAAATGATTTATGTATTTTTATCTATCTAAATTAAGCAGAAAATTAAAGATTTAACAAAAGCCAAATTATAAGTAGGGAGCAAAATTTGATCTAACATGAATTTTTTTAAATTAGACTGTGACATAAATGAGGCACTATAAAAATAACTCTTTGCGCGTGTTCTCATGTGACATAAAAAGAAAGAAATCTCTATCGTTTGCTCTGCGAGAAATTAAAGTTTGCTGAAATGAAAAAATTCAAATGAATGAAAAGTTGGAAGTTCTTTTCATATTCATTCTTCCGTGCAACGTTGAGAGCGATCTTTTTGTGTGCGAGCGAGCAATTTTCGTACTTTATAATGTGAGTTTCTTGAAGTAATGGTTTTTTTGTGAATTTGAATCAGAGCAAGAGTTCCTTTTAGTCAAGCCATTTATCATTTACCCTTTTGCTTGAGGTAAAATATTTTTTGATTAGTCGCTTTTACATTTTCATCGCTATACAGGGAGCGTACAACTCGGAGGAAAAAAAATTTCGAATTGAAATTTTCCTCCTCAAAAACAGATATTTTGCCCCTTTTGAAAAAATGTAAACAGAGGGCAAAGGGGTAAAATTTTTGCCCCATTTTCACATGAAAAAGGGCAAAAATAAATTTTTTATTGCCCTAATGTCCATCCCCTCGAATGCAGCTTATACATTCACTTTGGCTGGTTGGCTGGGTGAGGAGTGAGATCTCGCAAATCATAATAGTTAGAGACTTACGGTTTTTTGTGTTTGATTTGTGCTACCGAGTTATTGGCTTAACACTTTATGGAAAAGCTGTCATTTATTGCGGAACTAAAGAAATACGAATTTAAATTTCCATATTGAAAAATATAAACAAAAATTTTTTTCTTCGGTTGCTAAAATTTTTTCGTGGACGCGTTTTTTCGCATCTTTATGAATTTGAATTCGATTTGACCGTTATTTTTACGTAAATAGATTCTGTTTTAATGAACAATTGTGAAAATCTATATCAATTTAAGTTATTGTGACACTTAAATAATACAAGTATAATGGAGTAAATTTTCACAATTTCCGATATAAACGAATGCAAAGTTGACTACGATGAAAGATTTTTATGAATTTAAATTTTTTGCGACATTAGAAATTGTATTTAAAGAAACATCTGTAAACTTGCTTTGATTTGATATACTCACAGCAGTTCTAATTGCTGTAATCTAATTTAAAATATTGATTACTAAACGTGAAATTTTGTAATTCAAATTTTGTAATTTGCTAACAAACACTGATCTGGGCGACAAAAATGCTCTTAAGTACTCCGATCCGTGGTCGTGTACTTTCTATATCCTTTTGTTCATTATTCAAGAAAATATATGAAAAATTTTTAAAAATGACAAAAAATTAAAAAATTTCTACAAAAAATTTTCAAAATTTTCTTTATTTGTATGGAGTCATTCCCGGGTCCGCGAATTACCGGGAATATTCCCGGTTGGGAAAACACTAATGATTAGATCATTAAAATTGGTATTTAAAGAAGCATCTGAAAACTTGCTTTGATTTGATATAGCTACAGCAGTTCTAATTGCTGTAATCAAATTAAACAGCTGATGACTAAACGTGAAATTTTTGCAATTTAAATTTGCTTTAAAAATTGTTTATAAGGTGAAGCTTTTGTTTATTATACTAATTTGTTAATAAACACTGATCTGTGGCCCCAAAAATGTGTTAAAGTACACTAATCCGTAAATGGGTACTAGCTCGTTTCCTCCTTTTTCCTCTTTTTGCTTCTCTTTAAAGAGGAAAACAGAGGCAACATTTTCCTCTGAGTTGTACGCATCCTATCGCTATATGATTTTTAATTTTTTTTACCAAACTTTTTATTATTACCACACTTTTATTAATTTCCACTTGTCTGTTTATCTGTTTGTTTGTTTGTGATGTTTCGCACACTTTTGATTTTTTTATATTTTTTTTTACGATTTCTATTTATGAAACTCGGATATGGCCAGACAATAGAAAAATCAACTTTTCTATTAAAAAATCCCTAACAAATATATCGAGGGTCTAGGTAAGATTCGAATTCGCTACCATCGAATTACTAAACCTAAACGCTATCGAGTGAACCATTGAAAGCTTTTAATTTTATTCAAACTCTTGCAGAATAACTACTTAAACACAATTTTAGTGTAAACTTATTATAAAATCTTTCTCGCATATTGTTTCACAACTAAAATGACTAGAATCGATGAAAAAGTACTTAAAACATACTAAAAATGACATTTAAAATTTTCGTCTTCGACAAGATTCGAATTGCCGACCATCGAGTAATTAGACTAAGACCTTATCGATTGAACTATCGAAATTATTGATAGCTTGTAAAAACTTCGGCTAAAAGACTATATAAATCATGGTTTAATATGAAA
>JACWBX010000822.1:0-13739 GCA_014622435.1 Polypedilum pembai
TTTTTTCCCTGTCTATGATAAAAATTCAACAATGATTATTCAGTTTTTACACGAGGAGTTTTTTGAGAACACATTTGTTTAAGAAAATAAAATAAATATTTAATACGACACTATTTTAAATTTCTCTTTATTGCAATAAACTCTAAATAGCTCATTTTTTCAATTCAAATTCTAATATGACCTTATGATTGAATTGTGAATTGTTATAAATAAAAATTGCAATCACATAATATGTTCTAATTGCCATTAATCACTAAACAATTTTAATTAATTCATGTTAATCGATTTAGATACACCTTAGAATTGCAATATATTTTATTTGTTTTAATTGTAAATACACATGTGCGTGACAGCTGTTTATAGTGAGAAAAAAGTCTCTTTTTTAGTCAAGGTAAATAAGTGAATTATTAAACCCTACAAGCGTTTCTATTTAGAACGTATTATTCCTTATTAAACTAGATCAAGTTCATGTGAATAGGTATTTAACAGCACACATCAATCTGTTTAGCTGAAAAATAAAGCTATTGAACAAATAAAAAAAGAAAATGTATCATTAGATATTGTAAAACTTTATTAAAATTTTCAAATGCTCAGTATAAAACTATCAAATTTAAATTTAGACATATATTTCAAAAAAATATGACAAAATGGAATGGGAAAATTAATTTAAAGTCAATTTTTAAGTCTCGTTAAATTTTTATCTTCAATTGTAGAAGGAATGAAAAGCCTTTTTATTCGTCAGAAATTTAAAAGGAATTTTGAATCCATAGGTGGTTACGTATTAAGTCAATTTAAATTTTCAATACTTACAGAATAATTTCATTTTCTTGTTGCTTTAAAACCTTCAAAGCCAAGAACCATAGCAAGGATACTCATTCGAACATACATTCCATATTCTGCTTGCCTGAAGTAAGCTGCACGTTTGTCATTATCAAATGCCTTGTCAATTTCATTATTTCTCGGTAATGGATGCATAACGATCATTTTTGGTTTCGCACATGTCATCAATTTTGGTGTAACAACGTACAAACCGCAAGTGCTTTTGTATTCTTCCTCACTTGCGAAACGTTCTTTTTGAATGCGAGTCATATAAAGCACATCTGTTTCAGGCAAAATTTCATCGAGTGAAGTATAGAAATGCTGGGAAATCCCCTTAGAAGCTACAAATTTGATAATTTTGTCGGGCATAGCTAATGAAGGTGGACAAACGTAATTTATTGTCACATCATAAAGTGTCAACAAACGAGCTAACGAATGAACTGTTCTGCCATGTTTCAAGTCACCAACCATTGTGATTGTTAAGCCTTTGACTGTACCAAATTCTTCTCGAATTGTAAATACATCAAGTAGGGCTTGAGTTGGATGTTCACCGATTCCATCACCAGCGTTTATAACAGGTTTTTGAGAAACATCAGCTGCACGTGCCATTGCACCAACTTCTGGATGACGCAATACAACAACATCAGAATAGCTTGACATGACAGCAATCGAATCTTCTAATGTTTCTCCTTTCTTGACAGACGAGCTTGTCTCATCCATGTAAATAACTCTTCCACCAAGTCTCTGCATGGCAGCAGCAAAACTGCAACATGTTCTAGTTGAAACTTCATAAAAGCACGAAGCCATAACTTTCCCACGTAAAACTTCATCAAGCCAACCTTTTTTTTGTACACTTGCTTTAAATGTCTTTGCAAGATCAAAAATGTCTCTTAATTGATCTTTTGAGGTAAACATGTCGACACTCAAAATGTGCTTACCAACCATATTTTTTGAAAAAGATCGACCAAATGATTCCGGTACATAATCCTTATAAAGTTGACTTCCAGCTGAATCTAAACGAGCTCGTGGCAATGGGGACAATGCAGAATAGTAACTTGGCAGTTTTGATGCTGTTGAATCAGGAATTTTTACTTGAAGTTCTTCATCTAAATGCTCAAATGATGCATTGATTTTTTCACAAGATCCAATTGATAATCTTTCCTCATCTGTCATACGAGTTCTCCATTGACGAACATTTTGTCCGAATCCAGGCCCTACAAGCACTTCTCCATCCACAAATGCAACTTCACCACGCAAAACTACGCGTGAGATACAGCCTTTCACTTTCATTCCAGCAAATGGTGTCCATCGAGCTTTTGAATGATTTAGTTCATTTGGAATTATCCATTCTTCGTCCATATCAACTTCAACATAAGTATTTGGCTGCTCTGGTAGATTAAAGATTTTTCTCGGATTTTTATAGAACTTGTTGATCAAATCATCCATTGTTAAGCGGCCATCATTGACAGCAGTCAATAATAAAGGCAAAATAGTCTCAAGACCAGGAAAACCAGGTGGTGGCTTTTCTGAATCTTTTTCTTCGATTGTATGTGGTGCATGATCAGTAGCAAAGCAATCAATAATATCCATGTTATCCCATAATGCTTGTTGATCTTCAGGTGAGCACAAAATTGGACGAACTTCACCACGGCCAAAACCAATCCGATTCAAGTCTTTTGTAGACAAAAATAAATGATGTGGGCAAACTTCACAAGTAATTTTCATGCCACGTTCCTTTGCTGTCTTAATAATTTGGATTTCTTCTTTCCTTGCGACATGACACACGTGAATTGGTCGATCGATAAGGTTTGCGAGTAGAATAATTGCGGCAGTTGCTTGTTTTTCAGCATGCACACATAATGGTGCGTGTTTTGGCCAATTGCTCAGATGCTTTTCCCACACAGTCATGTCATTGAGTTTAAGTGTAGTGAATGTCTCATTTAAGTACATTTTCAAGGCTGCTGCTTCTGGAGCAAGTTCACAAATTTGATGATAATTGTCTGATGATGCGCCAACAAACAATGCATAATCACATCGTGCACCATTCTTCGCACACTCTTTGAAGAGTGAAAAGTTTTGTTGATTGACGATAGCTGGGTTTGTGTTTGGCATTGCACAAACAAGTGTTATACCACCAGCAAGAGCTGCTGCTGTCCCTGAAGCAAAATCTTCTTTATGTGTCGCACCTGGTTCACGCAAATGTACATGTATGTCAATAAAACCAGGAAGTTTGATCATTTGGCGACTTGTCATGCAGTCAGTGTGTGTTTTCATCGGTGGAGCGCGTCCTGAAAGTCTCATAGCTTCGACTAGTAATTTCGTGCATTTGACATCTGTTACGAGTGGAATTGAATAATCAACAGCAAGTCGTCGAGTTCTATAGCCGTGAGTCATGAATGAGGAAACTCTGTGGAATTATAAAAACATTTAAATGTATATACAACTTTAAAATATTCAATAAAAGTTTACCTTCTAGCACCGCCTCCTCGCATTGGCAAACAAATAACAAGCTCAATTTTCTTATCAGCTAAAAATGCTGCCAAATGATGAAGTTCACCAGATTCGCTGCTGATTTCATCAAATGTCCATTGAACAGCTTCAACCTGAAAGTAAGAAAGTTAATTTTTATTATTTCAAGGAAAATGAATGAATTTTTTTCTTTTTATTGTAATGAAAGAAAATTAGTCAATAATTTTCGTATGAAATTGTTCCAATAGCAATTTTGATCTACCCAATTGAAGGAATTTTGTTCATAATATAAATAGAAAAGACAAAAAGAACATGCCGATAGTGAATAAAACAATTGTTTATGATAAGATTTGATTTTTGTGAGTCGTTAATGAGTTGAGTGACAAGTCATTGTTACTGGTGAAGTAAAAGAAATATTTGACAATTTTAAATCATTTTAAAACAGTCCTCAACAACAGGAATCGTTTCACTCTTATTTACTTTACAAATAAATTCAATTAAGTTTTTTGTCAGTTCTTTCGGTACTTTTCATGCAATAAGACGGAAAATCTAAACGTTTGAAATTATTGCATGAAAAATCTAAAATTAATTTTAATATGATAGTTCAGACCAAGAATGATAACTGTTCATATACAATGTGTTAATATTTGAATTATTTAAAAGCTGCCATTAGTTCTTAAAATGGGTCAATTGCCATCTAAGCTTAATAAAAAAGAATTTAAATCAAAAGTTTGCACGAAAAAATTGATGAATTTTCATTTCAATAAAAAGAAAAAGAATGTAGTCAAAGATTTTAAAAATTTAGAACATCCACATGACTTTCAACAATCAAATGGAATAAATAAAAATCAAGATGACATTGATGCGATTAAAGTTATGCAAGATCAGCTGGCATTTAATAGTGACACTTTTGTTCTCAATCAAATGATGATGAGCGTTCAATTTTTCGGAAATTTCGAAAGGTAAAACACTAAAAGAAAATATTTTACTTATCGTAAAGTGGCCAAAAGTTTTGTATGAAAAATTTTCTAAATAAAAACAAACTTATAATGTAGATCAAAAAAGTTTTGACCAAATATTTTGGATTAAATTTTTGGTAAAAAAATTAGAAATTAACGCTAATATTTTTTATAAAAATAAATCAAAATCGTTTTGAAAAATTTGGATAAATTTTTTGGCTGAAATATTTTTCAGATCATTCTTGACCTTAAAATTATGATTAGAATTTTTTTCCTAAAAATTTTGTCCAAAACTTTTTTGACAATCATCACATTATAAGTTTGTTTTTATTTAAAAAATTTTTCATACAAAACTTTTGGACAAAAATTTGGCTCAAATTTGTTTGGTATACTTTTCAAAATTTTTCAATTTTTAAATTTTTTTGTTCAAAAATTTTGTCCGAAAAATTTGGCATAAAACTCGATTCAAATTGCTCCAACCAAATGACGGAAGCGATAAAAAAGTGAATGTAGGTGAATATGTAATAATTTCATCTATAAATTTAATCATTCATGTAACATATTAGTCAAGACTAGCAATTTATTGCTTACAAAAGAAATACCAATTAAAGATTATCTCATTTTCATGAGAAATTTAATTGTTAATGTATGTTATTGAATTGAAAATATTTTATAACAAAATCATTATCTCTTTGCTCTCCATTACACATTTTTCGTTTCCTTTGCTTGATTTGATTTTTTTTTCTTATCAAATATTTACTATAGCGAATATAAAATATTTCTCAGTTAAGGCCTTACTGTCTTATTTTCATATCGTAGAGTAATCAGATTAACCAAGTTGTTATTATTATTAATATTATTAAGAATAAATAATCTAATTTTCATATATTCACAGAGATCTTTATGAAGCAGTTGAATTAAATCGAAGAAAAGAAGAGCAAAAAACAAAATGCGTATCGAAACATTGTAAGACTATTTTGTTACCCGACCGCTTGGCAGAAGCTGTTGACAGACGTGTAAAATTTGTAGCAAAGTGAGTAGCACGGAAAAACTTTTCTTCCTTCTCTATTGAATGTTGGTTTTGATAAATTTTTATCAAACGAGATATTGGCAATAGAAATGTTCAATAAATTTAACAAATTAATTTCTATTGACATTTTTGTCTTTATTTTGTGATTCTATTGCATTTGGAATTTCCAATGACTTTTTATCATTATTTTTTTCAAGACATGGCAAATTTAAGAATCAACTGCAGCCTTTACATACACAGACATTGTACATAATTCATGATAATATTGAGATAACAAATCCAGGCGATACAACAGTTTATTCAGTAGTTGATGATGCTCCACTTTATAAATTTCAAATTGATAATCCATATGAAGGTGTGAGAAGAAAGAAAGTTCTACATCATGCTGGTTATGTAAAACTCAAAAGTTCTGACAAAATTACGAAAAATGAAGTGCTCAATTACAATTCTTCATCAGACAGTCAATATGTGAGTGGATCATTAAAAAATGAAACAGAAGATGATGGCACTTATGGAGATAACGAAGAAGAAGATTATGTAGAACCAATTGATAATAGTTTGACAAGTGTAAGAAATGAAAATAATATTTTTGAGAAAAAAATCAATTATTATGCAGCTTCGATGAATTCAATGACACCGAGTAGTAGCGAATATGATTATTCATACATTAGAGCACTTCACACTCACCAGCCACTAAATGTTTTTCAGCAAAATAAATGTTTATCTACTGTAATGATGCCAGACACATGTATCACCACTGTCAGTCGTTTTATGATTCATAGCAAACAACAAGATCAATTTTATCGACTATCTACTGAAGATGATGAAGATAGTTCAGATGAAAAAGGGAAAGTTGAAAAAAAACCAGATAGTGAAAATGAAAGGAATTCTTATTATTATGAAGATAAACAATATTTAAATTCAAAAGGATTTCTTACTTATTTCATCAATCTTTTTCAACAAAATTTTGCAAAAGATTTAGAAATCACAGAAGAAAATCTCAAAAATGCGACATGGAAGGGCTCATCAGTTTATTGCTCAAATTGGGAAATAATTCCTGCTGTTGCTTGTCCATGGCCACGTGAGGCAAACGAGTGGATTTATAGAAATCGAGAATTCAGAGATGATCCAATAACTAAACAGCAATTTCAGTGGCCATCACTTGAAATGATTGAAAAAATTATCAATTTCGGTTGTAATTTGATTCCTCAAGGTTATGCACCGAAGACTGGTTCAAATCCACAACGAGAGTTAGAATGGAAAATAGTTTTTCCTGAGGCATGTCGTTATCTAGAGAGTCGTTTGTCACTTGTACAAGTAAAAGTTTATATGATGACAAAAGCACTTCTTAAATCGTTCATTGAACCAAATGTTGATCGTGGCTGTAATATGTTTACAGTTGATCATATCAGAAACCATCTTTTTTGGCAATGTGAACACAATTATACAGCCTGGAACGAAGGTCAGCTGGGCGAAGCTCTTTTAAAATTTTTGAGTACTCTTCTGCAATGCATTAAAACACATCGAATGCCAGACTATTTTATACCGAAAAGAAATTTACTTGAAAACATTCCCGAGAAAGTACTTGTTGATGTTCATAAAAAAATTTATCGAATAATTGAGAGTCCAACTCCTTATGTGCTGATTGCAATAAGAAACTTGAGATATCAAAAAAAATTTTATCCTAAATTAAAATATAAACGACTTTATACTCGATTGCTTATTGACGATCCTTCAAAAATAATCAATCCGAGAATTGAAATTAACATTGATGAACTAGTTCATGCACCATCAGATGATGATGATGACAAAGAGCCTCCACTTGGAACTATAGCTTATTTTGAACGTAAAGAAAGGAGATCGAGAAGGAAAAGAACGAGATGTGTAAGGTTTGCATTGGATGATAGCTATGTGACTGCATATATGAAAAAAAGAGAAGTTGAGAAAGATACCAGAAAACATTCAATTGAATCAATTGACACAAAGGTAAAGGTAAAGATAGAATCAAAATATTCTTTAAATTTTATTTTAAATTCATATCATTTATAGGCAGTGTTTCTAAAGCATATGGAAATTTTACGCAGAAAACTAGTCTACACACTTTTTATTGATCAATTTCTTGAAATGGCAAAAGTGGCTTTAAAATATCAAGCATATGATCAAGGTATGATGCTTTTAAAACAAGCTGAAAGACTTTGCACTTTATTACTCGATGACAAGCACAACGGTGAAGCACAAAATCATTTACAAGCAATTGAAACAATACGAGAAACAATAGAACAACAGAAATTAGAAAATTTACAAGGCCCTGAGCTACCACGTCGTCGAATGAGTGAAATTGATCATGCCGCAATTCGCTATCGTTCGTATAACATAATAAAGACAAAAGAAAATGACATAAACACTGGTGAAGATAAGAAAGACAACGGCATTGAAGAGGAAATAGCTTCGGATGATGATAACGATGAAATATACAGTTATCACCGATCGGTTCTTGCTCAAATTCACGCGACACCTGCGCAAAATTTAGAGCGATTTAAACATAATGAAGAAGAAGAAGATGAAGAATATATTGAAGAAGTTACAGAATCAATGGAGAAACTTGAAGTTAACATTACTGCTTTTTAAAAAAGTAAATTAAATTCTGTGATAACTTATTAAATTTCCAGAATGCAAATGATGATATTAAGATTTTGTAAATTGCACGAAATGTAAATAAAATTAATTTTAACCAAAAATTATCACTCACTTGAATTCCATGTTCAGTGTAATAATCAGCTGTTCCAAGAGAAGCAAATAATTTGTAGCCCATTCGTGATAAATCACGAATCGATGTCAAAAGTTCATTCTTATGCTATTAGAATTAAACACAATTTGTAACAATGTAAATTTAACTGTAAGTTTCTTTTTCACTTACTCGAATGCTTCCAACGCTGATGAGAATTGATTTTTTGGGCATTTGGAAACCAGTTGACATCATTGCTTTTAGATATGCTTCATATCGATTATCGCCAAAACATGCAACCTCGCCAGTCGATGACATTTCAACGCCAAGTGTTACTTCTGCACCAGCAAGACGCGAGAAGCTAAATTGAGGAACTTTAACACCAACTTTTGAGTTTTCTCCATGCAACACATCAACAGGATCGACTTTTTCGCCAATAATGACACGCGTTGCCATCGCTACAAAATCATGATTAAGTGTTTTTGAAACGAAAGGAAAAGAGCGTGAAACTCTGACATTGCATTCAATGACTTTGAGCTCATTATTTTTGGCAATCAATTGCATGTTGAAGGGACCGGAAATATCGAGCAGTGCAGCAATATCTTTAGCAATTCCTTTTATTTTTTCGAGAGTTTCCTTGTTAATGTCTTGTGGTGGTGTCACAAGAGTGGCGTCTGTTTATGAGAGAAAATTTAAAATTCAATTAACACTTTTTTCGTGCAATAAATTTTACCACCGGAATGAACTCCTGCATTTTCAACATGTTCTGACACGGCAAGGCACAAAATTTCTCCATCATCAGCAACTGCATCGACGTCGATTTCTTTTGCTTCAGTCAAGAATTTTGAAATAACAACAGGATGATCTTTACTGACAATTGAAGCTGCATGCAAATATGTTTCGAGATCTTGATGAGAATATGCAACATTCATAGCGGCTCCAGAGAGAACGTATGATGGTCTAACTAAGCAAGGATAGCCAACTTCCTCACAAAATTCAGTTGCTGATTGCAAATTAGTCAATTCTTTCCAACGAGGCTGAGAAATTCCTTTGCGATCTAACAATCTTGAAAATTTGAAACGATTTTCAGCAGAATCGACTGATTCAGGACTTGTACCGAGAATTCTTGCATGTTGACGATGCAAATCCATTGCAATATTATTTGGCAACTGTCCACCCACACTCAAAATTATTCCTTCTGGATCTTCATTCGTATAAATGTCCATGACAGTCTCAAATGAAATTTCTTCAAAATATAATCGATCACTCATGTCGTAATCAGTTGAAACAGTTTCAGGATTGTAATTAACCATGATTGTCTTCTTTCCAAGATTTCTCAACTCTCGCAAACATCCAACAGCACACCAATCAAATTCTACACTTGATCCAATTCGATAAACACCAGATCCAATCACCATAGTCATTTGTTCTTTAAATTCAACGTCATGTGTTGTAGCGTTATAAGTCAAATACAAATAATTTGTTGATGCTGGC
The DNA here is from genome assembly GCA_014622435.1 of Polypedilum pembai. Taxonomy (NCBI): domain Eukaryota; kingdom Metazoa; phylum Arthropoda; class Insecta; order Diptera; family Chironomidae; genus Polypedilum; species Polypedilum pembai. The sequence goes on from JACWBX010000822.1 coordinate 9,497, forward strand.
CACTGTAATAATAAAAATATTTAACTGTAACAATGCTAAAAGAAAAATAATATTTACCTCTCCAGCAACAGTATCGATTTGTTTGACGAATGGAATAATGTTGCATTCACGTCTTTGTTTTCTCACAGCCAATTCAGATCCCTTGATGAATTTCGCAATTTGCTTGTCTGAAAATCCATTGTTCTTTGCTTGTTTCAAGAGAGCTTCGGGAATTGCACAATTAAGCTTCTCTAATTCAAGAGTAATGTCAATAATATTTTTCATTTTTGATAAAAACCAGCGATCGATTTTTGTTAAATCATAAAGCTTATCAATTGAATAGCCCGCTTTCAAAGCTGCAGCTAAAACAAACATTCTTTTGTCTGTTGGTGTTTTCAATTCATCGTCATTCACAGGTTTCAAGTTCGGATCAAATCCATTCACACTCTCATCCACCATACGTAGAGCTTTTTGAAAAGCTTCTTCAAATGTTCTACCAATAGCCATAACTTCACCAACACTCTTCATTGAGCTGCCAATATTTTTGCTTACTCGAATGAATTTCGATAAATCCCAGCGTGGAACTTTCACAACACAATAATCAAGTGAAGGCTCAAAACAAGCAGTTGTCACCCCAGTAACTGAATTTCTAATTTCTGGTAAAGGAATTCCAAGTGACAATTTCGCAGCGACATATGCAAGTGGATATCCAGTTGCTTTGCTAGCCAATGCTGAGCTTCTGCTCAAACGTGCATTCACTTCAATTATGTAATATTCTTCAGAATTTGGATTAAGTGCATATTGTATGTTACACTCTCCAACAATGCCAAAATGCCGAATGACTTTAAGTGCAGTAGTTCGAAGCATGTTGTACTCGCGATTTGAAAGAGTTTGAGATGGAGCGACAACAATACTCTCACCAGTATGAATCCCTTTAAAAATTAAAATAAAATAAAAAGAAATAATCACAGAAAAAAATACAAATTTACATACCAAGTGGATCAAGATTTTCCATATTACAAACAGTTATGCAATTGTCATAAGCATCACGGACAACTTCATATTCAACTTCTTTCCATCCTTTAAGTGATTTATCAATGATCAATTGATTTGAGTAAGAAAGAGCTTGTTGAGCTAAAGTCTTTAATTCATCTTGATTACTAGCAAAGCCTGAACCAAGTCCACCCAATGAGAAAGCCGCTCTAGCCATAACTGGATAACCGATTTTCTCAGCAGCTTGTAAAGCTTCAGCAACAGAGTAAACAGCTGCTGATGGTGCAACTTTTTCACCTAAAATTTTTTTGGAATATTAGTTATTTTGTCAGCAATTATTTATAAATTTTTACCAATTTCATTTACGCGATCAGCGAATAATTTTCTGTCTTCTGTTTCAACAATTGAGTTAATTTGCGTACCAAGCACATTAATATTGTATTTCTTCAAAATTCCCTTCTTTTCAAGTTCAACTCCGCAATTTAATGCTGTCTGTCCTCCGAAACTCAATAAAATTCCTGATGGTCTTTCAGCTTTGATAACTTGTTCAACATATTCGGCTGTCAATGGCAAGAAGTAAACTTTGTCAGCAAGTCCTTTTGATGTTTGAACGGTGGCAATATTAGGATTGATTAAAACAGTCTGAATCTTTTCTTCTTGCATAGCTTTAATAGCTTGTGAGCCAGAATAATCAAATTCTCCAGCTTGACCGATTGATAGACCTCCCGAGCCGAGAATTAGTACTTTTTTAGGACGACGTTCGAGTGGAATTTTTGGCACATAAACAAGTTTCTTAATCAGTCGATTTTTGATTGACATTCCATCAACATTTTTCATGTTGTCTTTTACTGCATCTAAAAACACATCAAACAAACATTCCAAATCTTCTGGACCAGCAGTATGTTCTGGATGGAATTGCACGCTAAAATATGGCTTTTCCTTATGCACAATTCCTTCATTTGAGTTATCATTTAAATTCGTAAAAAGTGGTTCCCAATTGGCATTATCAATAGTTGTTGCATCAACAGCAAAACCATGATTTTGTGAAGTCATGAAGCAGCGATTTGTGCCGTGATGAAGAGCAGGTAAATTGTGACCACGATTGCCGTACTTCATTTTGTATGTTTTACAACCGATTGCAGTTGAGAGAAGTTGATGTCCCAAGCAAATTCCGAAAATTGGTTTTGCATTGGATGAAGTAAGTACCTGTTGAATATTTTTTACAGTTTTATGGCACATGACAGGATCACCTGTTGAAAAAGTTATAAAATTTTTCTATGCGTTAGTCACGTATTTTTTTTATTAGAAATTTTTCACATGTACCTGGACCATTGCTAAGGAAAAGACCGTCAAAATCGTTTGAATTTAATGAATGGTCCCATGGCACGACATCGACTCGAGCTCCACGTTTAATAAAGCAACGAATTTGATTCAATTTCAATCCACAATCGACTGCACAAATGCGTGGTGAGCCTTTTGCATTGTAAGTCTTTGTTGTTTTTGTCGAAACTTCTGCGACTAAATTTCGTTCATTTTGATCTTTGAATTCGATTCCAAGAAAAGGACCTGATGGTTGTTGTATAATTTTTCCTAAAACAGTTCCATTTTCACGAATTTGTTTTGTTAATGCTCGAGTGTCAATTCCACTAATGCCAGCAACATTATGCTTCTGCATCCATTCAGCTAATTTATATTTCAAACGCCAATGAGATGGAGCATCACAAAGTTTGCCAACAATTAAACCAGAAATCCAAATTTTATTGTCCGATTCAAAATGTTTAATTAACTTATTTTCATCAAATTCGGTTTCAGTAGGTACACCATAATTCCCAATCAGAGGATATGTGAGAACCAAAATTTGGCCATGATAAGATGGATCAGTCATTGATTCAACATAACCGACCATTCCGGTTTGAAATACAACTTCTCCATCGACATCTCTTTCAGCACCAAACTTTTGACCCGATAGAATTGTTCCATCTTCAAGAACCAGACAGACGTTGTTTGTCATTTCTTCTCTCTCTTTTGTTTTGTTGTTATTGTTTTGTCAGCTGTTTTTTATTTTTACTCTCTGTTTGCAAACAAAACCTTGAAAAAATAAGAAGGAAACATATGAGAATGAGAGAGGAGCAAGAGAGAATAAATTTTTGTGAGATTATAAAAAAAAAGTTACTGCAACAACAAACGTGTAAAATGTGGAAAAAGAAGAATCGGCATTTTTTTGATGCACATTGTCGACATGTAATTGAATGCTTGGTAGTGAAATTGAAATCATTTATGTCTGCAGAAGAATTAATATGTTAACGAAAATGATAACTATTCATAATTTCGCGATACTAACACAAAACATATTAAATTACATCAAATAGTTCACTTGACAATAAAAGATGACGACGTAGGCAAAAAATGCAAATTTTCAACTTTCGGTAACTTTAAATATTAAAGAATTTCAATAGATATCTAAAGTTAATTTTATTAATTTATAAAAGCTTATTAAAATAAGCTTTCATTATAATGGTACCTTTTCCTCAATGTATTTTGTATGATAATAGTCGAACACGTTTTAACCTCAAAATTCTAATAAGCGATCGTGACAAATAAAGCAAGTGACTTCTACAACGCGTAGAATGAGAATATTTTAAAAATTTACTCGTATTTTCTTTTAAAAAATATTATCAACAAAATAATGAGAGAGAGAAGAGAGAGAAATGTATTAAAAGTACATGGCTATTGATCAGAGTACTTGAACGCATTTTTATCGCCTCAAATTAATATACATCAAACTTTATATTTCTAAAATTTTTGTTTTTCGTCAATGTTTCTAAATAGTAGTAGAAACGCTTAAGAATTATTTATAATTGATGATTTTAGTGAAATGAGACGTTTTCCTTATAAAATTAAGAAATTTTAAATTTTTAAAAAACTTTTTTCATAATTTAGCTTTTGTTTCTTTTAATCATTTTCCTCGAATTGAAAACTTTAAGATTACATTTTGTCACATCAAATCAATAGCACAAATTAAAATTAATGTTTTAATTTGTAAGAACTTGAAACAGCCACTGAAAGTGCATACATTTTCTTTATAAAAAAGCGCTAAAAATATGCGAGAGAAGTAGTAAAAAAAAGAGCGACAAAAGAAAATTTTAGAGCCTCAAAAGTTTTAGATTAAAAACAATCGTATAATACGAAGCTCAGTATAAAGTTTTGTTACCAAAATTTAAATTATTAACTCTAGAATCTAGAGTCCGAAATTGTTTGCGATTAACTAAAG
>JACWBX010000822.1:13759-34218 GCA_014622435.1 Polypedilum pembai
AATCTTCGGCTAAATTTCAACTAAATTTTAGTCGATTAAAATTTTCAACTAAAAAACAACTAAAATTTAGTCGATTAGTGTTTTATTTTTAATCGACTAAAAATTAATTGAATTTTAGTTAGTCGCAACTAAAAGATAAAACGGTTTCGGACTCTGCTTGAAACAGCCACTCAAAGTGCATACATTTTCCTTATAAAAAAGCGCTAAAAATATGCGAGAGAAGTAGTAAAAAAAAGAGCGACAAAAGAAAATTTTAGAGCTTCAAAAGTTTTAGATTAAAAACAATCGTATAATACGAAGCTCAGTATAAAGTTTTGTTACCAAAATTTAAATTATTAACTCTAGATTATAAATACTATCATTTTTTAACAGAATATGTCAACACCTGATTAAATATTTTTTTGTGTTATTTAAAGAAATTTTAGTAGATAATAATATTCAAATCTATGTTATGCCTTCCGTTTATATGCTTTTTGCATGCCATGCCAAGTGAACAGAAAATCATAGAATATGTTTGCTTACTAAGGATTTGCTTTGATATACTAAAGCACTTTTCATTAATATTTTTAATTTTAATAACTCACCCAAAGAATGAGAGAATCAAACGATGTTTTTTCGATGTGTAAGAGTGGCGCTGTTGATATGCACAAGTAATAAGAAACAAAAAAAACTTTTGAGCGACAAGTGGTTTCTTTTCTTTATGTTAATGCTATTTTAGAACTTTTAATTTAAACTTAATTTTTATGAAAAATTCAAAGGAAAGTTTCTAAAATCAGCTGAGAATTAGAATATGACCTTGAAGAGAAAGAAACAGGTAATGATGACATTGAAAAGTTTCTCACTCCATTTTAAACAAAATGTAAACAAAACACACGCACATTTTTATTCATCAACACTCAATTAAGCTATTATTAAATCAATAGACTTAACTTTTCAATTATTCAAATCAATTTCAAGTCGGCACGTAACAGAAATCTTCATTTTTTATAAAGGATAACTTGTTGCATTTAGAGCTAATAAAAAGTTTTATCGATATCTATTAAAAATAAACGTTTTCTTGTTCAAGTTCAATTCGTGCAACAAAGCAATTGTCAAAGGATGATTTAAAGACCTTAAAAACTTTTTGCTTCCTTACCTGCGCTACATGAAAAAGAAGAAAGGAAGCAGGCAACAATGTTGTTGTGTACATAGTTATTCATTCCAGTCTGATCGTATAAATTATGTTATGCTTAATTTCATGCTCATTAGCGTGATAGGCATTCATTAAAAATGACATAATTTGGGTGGAGGAAAAAATGAAGTTCATAAATCCATTCATCATTGAAAAATTATTTTCGTTAGTTCGCACAAACCACATATCTTTTTCTCCACTTGAAAACAATTTCCTTGATAAATACGAAAAGAAGAATAGACAAATTTTATTAAACCGGCAAATAAGTTGTAGAGAATGAAATTGGATTTTATTGTGCTTTCTTTTATGCATTCTATTTTTATTTTACATACCTTCTGTGTTTTGAGATTTGAATTGTCTAACGATAAACATGCTTTCTTTTTTGTTGAGAAATCCAATAAAACATGATGTAAGCAGAGGCACTTGATTAGTTTATTATGCACAACTGTGACGAACCAGTAAAACATTCCCACGCCAACAAAATCGCGATGAGTTTGCATGATGTTAAAATTATCCAAACGAAAAGCTTTCCAAGCGAATCAAAATTGGAACAGAAGCACTACAAAAAAAAGAATGAATTCAGTCGAGTCTAAGTTTTCTTTTTGTGCACATCACATCAGAAACAGAGTGATTATAATGCAAGATGAAAAATTGTCATATGCATTCTTAAAAGAGGATATTGAGAAACAAGAGAGGCGAAGTAATTTTTTACATTTCGAAACATTTCGTGCTAATATCAAACGTGTGCCAATCACTAGTAAATTTTGGAGCAAATATGATTCTAAAGTGGAAGTTTTGGACGATAAAAAACATCAGGATTATTTGCAGAAAATTGAAAAATCTATAACCGAAATACCCAAGGATAAATACACTGAGCCAATTGTGGAAAGTCATGTTTATGGGTGGAAAACTCCTTTTTTAAACTACGATGCACGTGACACAGAACTCTTATTTCATCCACGATATAATAGTGACATAACTAGAGTAGGTGAGAGAATTGCATCGGAGAAAAATACCGAGAGACAAAAATATACTGGCATACCATTTAAACTTACATAAAACTAAAATAAATTAATATGATGTATTCAATTATTAATTCTTTAAATATGGAATAAAAATTTTAATTAGAATGTAAAATTTTATAGTATTTTTCTGTATATAAAATCATTTTCTAATTTTTTTTATTAAGTAAAAGTAAAGAATTTCATCCATAAAAAAATATTCCGTTAATATTCAAAAAAAATTTCTCATTTCGTTATAACGAAATTTTTGAGTGGAGACTTTAAAAATTTTGTGAAAACAAATTTGCAAAATCAAAATAAAATTTAAAATAATAAAAATTAAGTTATGGAGTCCAAATATAGTTTATGTAGATTATGTTTAATGAAAATTGAAAATGGAGGAAAATCACTTTTTGAGTCATACATCGAAACTGTTCCAACTATAGAGATCGCAACGAAAGTTTGTTACAAAATTCATATGCAAATTGGTGATAGGTTTCCTGAATATATCTGCAATGAATGCTTTAATATATTAGAAAATGCTCATATGCTTTGTGAAAGAAGCATACAAAGTGAAAAGCAATTGATGTTAATGATTACATCAGTATCAATTAAAGAAGAACTGCAGTTTGACGGTGATGAAGTTTTCGAATCTAAGCTTAACATTTGTAATATAGTTAGTAATGATATTTCAATAGCTAATGTAGTTGAAGATGAAATTGAAAAGAAAATTGAGTTTGATGACGATGAACAAGAGCAGGAACAAGAAGAAATTGATGAAGCTGATCCGAATTATGATGAAACTTTACAAATAAATTTAAAGAAAGTCACAAAGAAACATAAATGCAGTGTTTGTGATAAGATGTTTGATAAACCGTCAAAATTATTGAGACATGAGAAGACACATGATGCCAATAAAAAACCTTTTGCTTGTGAAGAGGCAGACTGTTTTCAAAGATTTCAAACGTTAGCTTCACTTCAAAGGCATCAAATTATACATTCAGGAATGACTATCAAAATTGCACCTGATAACAGAAACTGGCCATGTGTGATATGTGCAAAAGAGTTTGAATCGCAAGAATCAATGGCATCACACATGAGATGTCACAAAGATGAAATGGAAAAACTTGAATTCCCCTGCAACCTTTGCACGAAAGTTTTTAAAAAATTAAATGAATTGACAAGACATTTACGGACACATAAAGAAAATAAAAATTACAAATGTCAAATTTGCAATAAGTTATTTTCCCAAGGTTCACATTTAATTGATCATTTAAATCGTCATAAAGGACTTAAACCACACACATGCAACATATGCAATAAATCTTTTCAACAGAGTTCAACTTTGAAAGATCATTTACGAACTCATTCTTCAGATAAGCCATTCCTTTGTAGTACTTGTGGTAAAAGTTTTAACAATCCCAGTAACTTGAGACAACACGTGAAAAGACATCAGAATTTAAAAGAGTTCGCTTGTGAATTGTGTCCATCAAAATTTTCATGTAAAGGTGTGTAAAGTTGTTTTAAACGTTATATTTACCTTTTTAAATGAAATTTATTTAACATTTTAGCTAGTCTTCAGTCACACATAAGATCACACAATGGCATTAAAAATCATACTTGTCAAACATGTGGCTCTTCTTTCACTAAAGGAAGTTCATTAAAAAAACATATTCGATCAATTCATGAAGGAATTAAAGACTATCAATGTTCAACTTGTTCAATGAGATTTACAAGTAGTGAGCATTTGAAGAGACATTATCGAACACACTCTGGAGAGAAACCTTATCGTTGCCACATCTGTGACAAAGCTTACTCACAATCGAATGATTTATTAAAGCATAAGAAAATTCACATTGGTGAAAATGTCTATAAATGCACATACGAAAATTGCAATGAAGCATTCAGATTAAAATCATTACTTCGAGATCACTATATTGTCCACAAAAGAATCACAGATGAAGAAAAATCACAATGAAAATGTTTGTCAATAATAATTCAATTTTATTTGGATTTATAATAAATAATTTACCATTCTTCATTATAATCTGGGAAATTTTTATCAATTTGCTGAATCATAATATTTCCACATAGAGTGCATTCTGCACTCAAAATATTTTCAATGTCTTGTCTAAGTTGATCACAAGTTAACACGGTTTCTGTATTTGGATTATTTTGATGAGACAAAATGTTTAATTTCTGCTTCAATTTCATTAATTTTAAGGTTTCATCGGGTGCTGCAAAAATATAAAATTTATGTTTTGTCTTAATAATGTCGTTCAAACTCACATAATAGTTCAAAAAGATACATCTCAAGACAATCAGTATGAAATTTGTGACCACACGGAAAGAGAAAAAATGGTTTAAGTAGCAGGAAACTTCCACATGTTGAGCATATCTCTTGACCGGAAACACTTATTGATCGATTTTTAAATGTTTGAAGTGATTTAATTACATTTTTCGCAGCTTCTTCACAATCCTCCATATCTTTCTTCTGTTCTTGAATTATTGTATTGTATTTCCTCAATGAGGTACAAATCACTTCTTTGAATTGATCAATCTTTTGAAAGTCTGAGAAAAATGGAAGCAAATCTTCAATTTTCAATAGATCACAAGTTTTTAGCAGCTTAAGAGCTTCTTTAATATTTTCATTCCTCTTGATTTCTCGCTCAGCAATAATCAACCAGAGTTTTCTCTTTAAATTCGAATCATGTGGCTGTGATGCAATTTGTTGTGCAAGTTTTGTATTGAAAGTTAAAGCAAGCTCAACGGCTTGTTGCCAAAATTCAAGAATGCAGAGCAGAAAAACACAAGCCCCTTTGATTTTAAATTTTTTACACAAACGCAATGCATAGTGAATGTCATAGTGAATCATCAACACATCTTTTCCTTGTGTCTCAAAATAATTCATTAGCTTCTCACATTCATTATATTTGGCATACAATTGGATTAAATAATTATGGATAGATTGTTCACTAACACTCAGTGAATAGATGACAAATTCTAGATATCGTACAACTTCAATGCGATGCTTCTCACTTTTCAGACAGAGTAAAGCTGGAATCAACTTCACAGCATTTAATTCTCTTCCTCGTTCTATAAACATTTGAATAGTCTCTTTTGGCAATTCTTCTATTATGATTGGTGCATGAGAATAAATCAAATCAGTATTTTTCTGGATTTTAAGTATTTCAAGTGCATCACAATACTCATCATTTTGCAAATAGTGATTCAATACATCATCATAATCTTCATTAATTGTTGTTAGAACACTAAGATTATGTTCATCGCCATGTGATGCAATTATATTGTAAATTACTTTTCTATTATTTTTCAGACATTGTAAAAATAGTGGGCTTCTCGTAAATTCATCAAATTCTTTTTGTCTTTCTAAAGATGTTTTTGACGAGCGATTTATTTCAGTCAAATACAGATCAATGAGCCAAATAATCAACATAGTGATTTGTGTCTTCTCGGTGTATGGATTAAGCACATTTAATTGACTTTTCAGATACTTAATTAGTAAGAGATTTTCATTATTTTGCAACAATCTTAAAACTTTTTCTTCGAAGCAATTTGAATATGATGACACCATTTGATTTTTCCTTGATTTGCGAGAACGTTGCATTATCGAGTAGCTGTTAAATTGTTCAAAATTCAAAGCCATTTCTTAATTTAATTTCTATTATTATTTAAACAGTTGTAAACAAACGATGTTCAAAAATACACACAATCGCCCTATTTGCAGGCTTCGACCACTAATTTTTGATTTTTATTCACAAAGAAAGAAAAATAAAAGTTAGACCCTGTTCTGTTTGAAAGTCTATAACAGATTTATACACCCTCTTTGTTGATAAAAACAAAAATACAGAAAAAATCATTCGAAAGTGATAAAGAAAAAAAAAGAAATTGTAAATAAATTTAAATACAAGAGTAATAGAGGAAACTATGGATGACGATGGATCAAGTACATTCATTAAAAAGTCACCAAATAAAAATTTAGAGAGTAAGCTCTATATTAATCTATAAAAAGTAGAGATAATTTTTTTATTTTTCATTCTCATCGAATGACTCACAATATTTATTTCATGTAGTATTTTTATTCGCTTCACTCGTACTCGTATCAGTATAATTTCAATTGTTACGGCTGTGACAACTTTAAAATGTTTTCTAGACTCGAAAATCCATTCAATAAAATTGACTTTCTTAATAATAAATCTAATATTTTCTATTTAGACGCAGTATCTAGTCTGCTTGATTTGACAAATGACAAAGATGACACGGTTAAAGCGACTTGTGAGGCTTCATTAGTGAAAATTTCTACTCGTAATCCAAACGAAGTGATCAATTTCATAATAGCGTATAAGAAGAAAACTTCCAAACAAATTGACTCCACTGTTGCTGTTATATTACGGTACGTTATCAATAATCTTTTAATGTATTTAACACTTTTTTTCTCAGAAATTCTAATCAAGAACTTAACTTTATCAGAATAATAGAACATGTTATCACACTAAATATTCGCGAGTTAGAAAATGAAGTCATAATAAATGTGGTGAAATTTGTAATATCTGAACTTACGCGATACAATGAACCTACTATCAGTGTGCACAAGCCATGCAAGGAGATTTTGTGTGGCATTGGTCGCGAGCATTGTAAATTAGTTATGGATGAATTAACTGGAATTTTGCAGCCTCATGAAATTGGACATTTTATGGTGCTCGAGACGCTTGGCAGTTTGACAAGATCAAATTTAGAAGATGCAGTTGTTTACATAAAAAACATTTTGGGCACAATTATCCCTATGCTTCCGTTGCTCAAGCAAGATTATCAAAAGCAATCATATGCATTAGCTATTCAAAATTTTTGTGATGCAATAACTGAACATCAATCAAACATTGACAGAGCATCAACAGCATCACATTTATCAAACGAACCTGATTTGACTGGGAGTGAGAATGAAGAAGAGAATGCAGTGGGTGTTGAAGGAGTGGATGATGAGACAAGGACATCATCGACGTTATTCAAATCAGTAGACATAACGGCTGAGGTTGGAATAATTTACGATGTTTTCATGCAGCAATGGATTAGTACAAGAGACTCAAAGTTGTGTGCTGAATTTTTAATTGTGCTCTCATATATGTATCCATTATTGCCAGTGCAAAAAGTTCTTGATAATACGGGAAGAATTATTCATACATTACTCATGATGTATAAAAGATCAATTGATAGATCATCAATTACAATTTTTTTAAACTCGGTTATTCAGACTACATCGAGATTAGACGGAAGGCTATTAGAATCTCAAGTCGACCATGTAGTATCAGCCATCTTCGATTTAATTTGTGTGAATCCTGATTTTGAAAAACCAATTGCAGTTCGTTCGCACAATGAAGTTTTAAGATGTTACGATTTAATTGCAAGAAATTTCGGTGAAAAAGTAAATGACATAATTTTATTGAAATTCAAAGCGAATGATGAGCGAGATAAGGTCAAGGCATTGATTTTACTAACGCACTTGACAAACACAAGTGATGATGTAGTGAAGCAGAAAGTAAATGATTATCTTTTAATCCTTCGACAAATGGTGATGACAGAAAAAACTTTTAAAGTGAAGCTGATTATTTTGCGGTCGATAGTGGCATTTGCGCAAAAAGGATTTATTCAACATAAAATTTTTATTAAATTCATTGTTCATCATTGCTGCTATTTGGTTAAAATTCAACATGATCAAGGGACCCAAGAAGAATCATCAGAATTAACAAGGCAGTGCAATAATGCTCTTCTTATTTTATCACGAACACTTTCTAATGGGTTTGAAAAGTTACTAAAAATTGAATTGCTTCAAGTTTTCATGCAATATATTTACACTGATGCAACTACGACTTTTGCTAAATGTCTCGCAGCACTTTTTCAAAAAGATCATAAAATGACATCAAGTGTGACAGAAGATGAAAATGAAAATCCAAATCAAGACGCAGCATCGTCAAACAGTGATAACAATGTTGCTCTTCCATCTGCCGAATCGGTTTTCGTACGATCTCTCGTACTATTGGCAAACTTTGAGGATAAAGAGCGCATAAAATCAGTTCTGAGCTTCTTACTACAGTTTTGTCCAAATCTATCAGGCAAACACTTGCGAGTTTTGTGGACAGAGAGAATCAATAATTTGCTTGAAGAATTAAAGGTCAATGATGATGATAAATTTTATAAAGATTTGAATATTTTTATTATGGATACCATCAAAGATGTTGACGATCCGAAATTCTCTGAATCACTTGTAAACAAAATGTCGGATCAATTTGTTCTTTATCAAACTTCACAACACATTTACAGCATTCATCCATCAAATCAACATCAATTAAATACTGAACTGATTGTTCCAAATCTTCGCTTAGAACGAGGCATGTTAATGAAGCTCATGGGATTATGTTTATGTTATGTTACCGATTTGCCGTCTATTGATACAAAAATTGATTTGATTATAACACAAGTGAAGATGGAGAAATTAGAAAAGACACCAACTTATCAAGAGCTCGAGGAAAAATTTTATGATGCTGCTAAAGCATTTGGTTTTATTTCTAAAGCTCATTTTGACCTTGTGATGAAAAAATTTGAAACAATAGTAATGGAAGACTCGATTAAGAAATCAACATCATTTTTCTCAAATCTCGCTTTCGCAAAAGACACACAAAAAGAGAATGAAAAATATCGATTGAAAATTTTGATAATTTTCAGTCTATATTTTATCACAAAAACAACTGCACCATCAAATGTGACTAAAAATTATGAAGATTTAAATGACAAGTTTATTGATTATTTAAACCGCATGTTGATTGAAATGCGAGAATGTCAAATAAAGAAAATCATCTTATCAACGTTCTTAAAAATTACAGACATCTACATAGAACAAGATGTGAAAGAATTCAAATACACAAAAGATTTGTTGGCTTCGATCTTAAAAATACCAATTGAAAATGAAATGTCAAGCAATAGTTCGAGTGTGAACTATGGAAATTATGGATTTTATGACTATTTGCCTCTCTTTCCTTCAATTCTCAAACTCGCTACAAATTTGATAAAATTCTCGCCAAATGAAAATGGCAATTTGGATGCAATCAATCTTTTAGATATTTCGTCTCAACATTTCTTCAATGCAGCACAAAACTTAAATACTGAGGATGAAAACAAACAAAGCTACTTGGCGCCATACATAAACAGCTCTATTCCCGAACTCAATACGTTTATAAAAATTCTCCTCGATAGAGATCCTTCACCAGCCACTCTCGATGATATTGCAAGCATTTTTGAGAAATGGATGAAAGATAAAAATTCTCAAGTTCGTATATGTGCAGCTTTAATTATGGAAAAAACTCTTGATTCGTATATCAAATCAGTTAAAATCGGTTGCGAAGCGCCATCGAAATTTCATCAGACTGGAAATATGCTAGGAAAAATTGTGCCACGCTGTATTGATTCAAATGCAAAAGTTCGTGAAATTTGTGTGAATATTTTGAAGAAAATATTAGAGCTTGCATGCATGTATGAGACTTTAACAATTCCTGATGAAACAATGGAGTGGATGAAAGATCTCAAAGACATACGTGATAAAATAACAATCAATGACAATGATGAAATAATTACAATGGCAAAACAAATTGCAAATATCATTTCTTTACGATTATCAAGTCAGCAATATGTAACATTTTCTAAATCATTGCTTTATAATTTGAATGATAGTGACTGGAGTTCTTCAGCTGGCGCTGCTCTTGTTTTGAATTTTTTCATTCAAGTTAAAGGATCAGAGATTTTCCATGCTATTCCTGATTTAGTAAAAGACTCTTTCCATGCTTTGACAGTGTGTGAATATGCGGCGACAAAAAAAAATATTTTTGATGCGCTAGTGTCATTAACAAAATTTCATCCTAAACTCGTGTGTGCTGAAATGTTGATGCAACCTTTACCATTTGACAAAAATGTTTGCGAATACTGGCACGCTTTGACATCTGACAATAATTTGACGGGAATAATAATTGACAATTTTTTGGAATCAATTTTCGAAGTGCCTATTTTTGACAATTGTCAAGGCAGTAATGAAAAGGACAATGATAAAATACAAAAAGTTCTCACTCATTATCACTTCGCTGTCATATGTGCTTTAAGAGAAATAATGTTAAGCAAAGATGATTCATCGAAAGGAGAATTCAAATCTAGATTTTCATCTTTATTCTCAATGTTGCTTACAACTCTTGCTTCATACATCAATACAATTCCTTCAATGAATCCACCTGTTCAAGTAGATGTTGAAAAAATCAAAGTTCCATCATCAACATCTAAGAATTCAAAAGGAACACTCTTTACTTTTACACCTAATCGAGAAGTTGCTAAAGTTATTCCTGCACAGATTGTTATGGATATTTTTATAAAGTTTATGGATATACTCGATTATGAAAATATTAAAACTGTGCTTCAATCCTTTCCTCAAATGCCTACAAGTAACAACTTAAATAATTTTATGGAGTTTCTTACACCAATTGCTGTTGCAGTTGGTAATACTTTTAACATAAACTCATCAGAAATGAAGCAAATTATTCAGGAAATGAGCAAGTATACCTCATCAACGGTTGATCCACATAGAATCGCAATCATAGGATTTTACTCGCAACTCGTTCCTTTAAATCCATGTGGTGAAGTTTCGAATACAATCATGCTTCATTTAACTGCAGCATTAAGTGATCCTAATCCTTCTGTGCGAGCATTTTGCATACGCGGGTTGGCGTTTGTTTCAGCATTAAATCAGCATGATATTGAAAAATATTCAGAATTATCACTTGCAGCGTTATTAAAAGGCATCGATGACTTTAATTCAAATTGTTTTATTAACATTCCATTAGAATCACTTCGTGGACTGAGTAGAGTTATTGAAAGCATACCAAAGCAAAAACTTGATCTATTTGAAGTTTCATTGACTATAAGAATTCGACCATTTTTTGATAATCAATCTGTTGAGATAAGAGAAGCAGCAATTTTGCTTTTTGGCGATTTATGCTATCAAACAAAGTTGAAAAATAATGGAAGTGAGATAAGTGAGGCTCTCAAAGAACAGCTCATTACGAATTTATTTCCATTCTTGCTTCACATGAGTGAGAGTGAATTAATTATTGTTAGGGTAGGTCATTACCATTCATATTTTCAAATTAATATTTCATTCGTATTATTTTTCATTTTGCCACAGGCATGTAAAATGACATTAAGAAATATTGGTAACATATTGGGTGCAAATCAACTTAACACGAAGATACAGAGTGACTTGCAAGAGTATCAACAATTAAATTATGACTCATTTGTGCATGAATTTATTCGTATTGCTGTAAGTATTATCATTACAATTATTGTTTATATTGACCAATTTTAATAATTTAATTTTTATAGTGTATCGAATTGCCAGAAAAAATTCCAAATTTCATTGAGTCATGCTTGCCTTATCTTAAAAGTCAATGGCGTGAAATTCAAATACAAGCTATTCAGCAAATTGGATTACTTCACCATTTTGGCTTATCTTCTTCTGTTGATCATGACGAAGAGCATCGTACTGAATTAGAGCTCACAAGTAGCGAGAAAATCATTGCATGTCTGAAAGACGAACAAACTGCAATACGATTGAAAGCGGCTGAATCGATTGGCTATATATTTTCGGCTGATTCTTAATTCGTATAATTTTAGAGCATTCATATTATACTCTCATAGAGATATAATAGAATTAGCTCTAAAATATTTTTATTGTTAGCGTTTTATATTTTATTCATTATACATATTTGATATTGATACCAACCTAATAAACTTAAATACTATTTGAATTTAACTTTCAACTATTTTTAAGCACTCATCTGCAAATTCAAGAAAAAGTGGTTCTGTCATTGCTACTTTCATAGCTTTCCATGAATTTTTATCATCATTTACATCTTTTAAGAATTTTCTTAAATGGGGGTTTAGAAGAAGCTGCTTTATTTTTTCAGAATTCGCTAGTTCTTCAAGTTTTTGTTGAGGTACAGTGTCAATTGTCTCAAATAAATTTATTTTTTCTGGAACTTTATCTTCTATGAATTGAGGTTCATCAATTTGCCGTTTCTTCTGTAATTCATCACATTGACTGATTTTATGTTTTTTAAAGCATGGTAATGAACAACTAGAATCAGAAATGATTGTTATCATTAAGAACTCGTTTAAACGAGAAATCTACTTACTATTTTATAAAGCATTTTGGACAAGTGTATTTATAATTTTGTTCCTCGCATACACTACAGCTCGACATTTTGTTCTATATCGATAATTTTTAGCAAAAAAATAAAGATAAACAAAAGTTTTTTCGAAAATGTTTGAACTAAAATAAAATGAATTTCGAAAATTGCAAAGTTTTGCTGAATGGATCAAAAAACCATGAGGTAAAAAAATTATACGCAGTTGTGTGTTAATTTAAGTGAAAATAATTATTTTAATAAAAAAAAGTGATAATTAGCTAAATATGTCAGTGATAAGTGATCGAAAGTCTATAGGGACTTCTATTCTTAAAACAAATTCCTCACTTCGAGAGGAATCTATGCGAAAATCAAAACAAATTAGATTCTTGGTTGAAAATTTGTCGAGTGTTAAAGAAATTTTGAAGAATGCAGCAGATGGGAACAATAAAGAATATATGGACCTTATATATAAATTATCTATGCAAAATGTTACAGTATGTACAATAAAAAAGAGATTTATTAGAAAGGTAAAATTTATCATCTTCATTTCCGCATTCTACATTTTAGGATGAAACCTTAATGAAAGTTCTCACAGAATCAATCACCTGTATACAAGTATTTCAAATAGATTTTAAATTATTCGTCGAGACACTTCTTAAAATCAAATGGATCAAAAGAAGTCCAGAATGCATTGAACTCTATCACAAATTCATTTTATGTCTACTAACAGCAAAACCAGAGTTTATTAGTATCTGCACTACGAAAATTTTATCAGTTTTCATACCAGATGATGATAGTCTTGAACAATGGAAAAATGGATTGCCAAACGAGAAGTTGAAGGAAAGCTTACAAATGGTTCATAATTTAATTAAAAAGATTTTAGAAGTGATACCAATGTTGCCAGTCACTATGAGAAAAAAGATTCGTGAAATGTTCCCATATAAGAAAGATGAAAGCATTAAATGCGCAGGCTACATGTATAATATCCTCAAAATTTTAGATTATTGTCCAAACATGATGAATGATATATTGGAAACAATATTGGAAACGTGAGTTCATTTTCTAAAAGTTTTTCAATTACAAATGTAATGAAATCTCTTTTATATATATATATTTTATAGACTTCTCACAATCGATGTGCATACCTCAAGAGAGCAAATTGAAGATGCAGAAGAAGAACCAATTGATGAAACTAATGAAGCAATGTCAGATGCCGACGATGTAGATAAAATGAAATTACCGGTTGCAGAAACTCTTGATTTATGTATGAACTTGCTATTTGACTATTTTTATGCAAAACTCAATTCAGAATCAGAAACGTCAAATAAGGATCAGAAACTAATTGAAAGTACACTATTTTTATATTTTGACGAGCATATTCTCACAACGAAAAATAGTAAACACGTGCAATTTTTGTTTTTCTATATTGCAAGTTTTAGGGTGAGTGTTGCAATTTTATTTTCTTGTATAAGTCTTATTAGAATTGCATTTTTTTTTCTTACAGCGCTCTTTTCTTCATGAACTTTTGAAAAATTTATTGTCAAAGATGCTCGACCGTAACAAGCCCACAATCATTCGTCAAACGGCCATAGGATACCTCTCAAGTTTATTGGCTCGTGCTAAATTCATCCCAATAGAATTGCTTAAGAAATATCTTCTCCATCTTACCAAATTTGCTCATGATTACATCAAAATGTGCAATTCTGTAAAAACCAACCTTAGTCCAAGAGCGCATTTAGTTTTTCATGCGACATGTCAGGCAATTTTTTATGTAATTGCTTTTCGTAGCAAAGATTTAGATTTAATCAATTCGAGGAAGAATCTGAAATTTTTGCTTTCATTAGACCTCTCACCAATTGTTAAGCATGCACTTAATCCACTCAACTACTGCCTCCCTAATATATCAGAAGTCTTTGATACTGTGATGAAGAAGTATCAGATTTTATATTGCCACACGATATTAGCAAAAAATAAGAGTAAAAAATTGCCTGTAGCAGTTGCTAAAAACGAAGAAATTCTACATCCTGAAGAATTCGTTGAAAGTGTTTTTCCATTTGATCCTTACTTGCTGAAAAAATCAGGAAAAAGAATTCATACGATATATATTGAATATGAGCCTGTAGATAATGTCGATGAAGAATTATCGCAAGAGACACAAACGACAAACAAACGAAATCGCAACGAGTCAGAATGCGACGATTTTTACATTATACCAACAAAGAAACTTAAAACAGATTTGTTGTCATTTGAATGAATTATTAAGTTGAATGTAAGAGTAAATAAATTTTCATTGAATTGTTTTAAATTATATATCAAGTTGACTTTTTAATTTCTTGCAAGAACACGAATTTTTTGTTCTCACACCTTCTTCCTGCAGAAGTTTCCAGTTTCCCATGCAATTAAATTGTAATTTATTACACTTATTATAAAGCACAGTACGAGATAGAGATTTAGTATCTATGCCCAAAAATGTTATTATTTGTTTACGTACCTGTTTTCCTTCTTTTACTATGGTCTCCCAATGCTACATTGTGTATGTCTGCACATTGCAACTTGTAGATCATTAGTTATAGAAATATGTCTAATGCTCAAAGAGAATAAGAGAGAGGATATAAGCATAAAGTAATAAAAGTAAAATAAATAACATAGAATAAAGGTGAAAAAACCGGATCTAACAGCAAAGCAGGACCGGAAGGAAGGAAGGAAATGGTAAACGAGTTTTTTAAACACATTATTATCACCATTTCATCATTCATCGACGTTTTCATTTTCTCTTCTAATTGTAAAATATACGTGACTCATTATAAATTTGTTAGATTAGGAAAAATCACGTCTCTAGAAATTCCATTAGGTCTTTTTTACTGTGTCCGCTTTTTGCCATTTACCTGAGAGTCATAAAAATTTTTTTTTGTACAAAAAATCATGTTTAGAAGCATTTTGCACGAGAACAAGAGAAATCAAATGTCATTCTCCAATTGATTCAAAATTGTGCAACTCTTTCTATAACGGCTTTTTTGTGGTTTAAATTCATCATCGCAATTCATCGAATAAAAGGAATATACATGAGGTTGCATTTTATTATTCACACTGCCGCCTAAATATTACTATATTATTTAGATAGTAAGAAATAATTATTTTTTATTCATTAAATAAAAATCTTTGTAATTAAAAGCATTTGATAATATAATCAAAAGTTTAACTATAATATTGTCAAACTGAAAAATGAAGATGATTTTTATGAACGGTGTGAACATATGCAATTCATATAATCAGTTTGTTGTGAAACTAACATCAAAATTTTATCAAAATTATTCAATTGAGTTGCAAATTTAAATAATAAACTGAATTAAATTTAACTCATAGAATTGTGTTCAAGTGTTAAGTGCATTTATATTAAAAGAAGATTCTCAGGAATATGTTGAAAAATGAAGAAACTTGAATTTCACATAAATTATTTTTTATGCTCTCTATAATTAACCAAATAAATTAAACCCAACACAGCTTTAAAATACCAAAAAATATTGAATATATCAAATATTCAAGCCGCAATGGACTCAATAATGAAGGTAAGAATTTGTCTTGATAAATTTCATCGATTTTTCAAAATGTTGTAAGTGAAAGAAGGTTGACTTGGAGAAAAAATTGTGCGTGTTCCAAAACATATAAGTATACAGTATATTCACAGTCTGTTGTAACATATAAAAAAGAGAAACGAGAGAGATAGAGAAAAAATGAATGTTGGAAAATAACAGATGTTGAAACATCATATCATCTCTGAAAGAGACCTTAAAGGAAAACATAAAGATACGAAGCATTAATTATCGTACAACTGATAGTTTTTTTGTTTCAAATGGACCTTTTCTACGTCTGCTCATTCACCATCCTTCTTTCTTCTATTTCTTTCGAAAACTAAAACTATGTCATTAAAATTGTCGCTTTGCAGACCTCATTTTTCTTTTATGCACCTCAATGTGCTCTATCGTATCGTTGAATGCTTCTTCTTCTTTTGCTTATGAATGCGGTCATTACCCAAAGTGGTCATTGATTTTTATTTTCGGGAAGAAAATCTCCCCTTATAATTTAGAAAAGAAATTATCTCATTAACAAAATCAACATGAAAGAGAGAAAAATCCTAAATGGATTTTTTCAAAACTAGCTGGTGATCGTATATCGGTTTATTCAAATGTTTATTTCAACAGAAAAAAAAAGTTTTTTTTGAAGCGATTAATTTCATTTATAGACAGCTTCTTCCTGTTGTGCTGATTCAATTAATTATTTTCTCTCTCTCTCTCCATTTTTTTCTATCATTCAGCCAAAGCTGCGTACATGCATGCATGATACTCAATATTATTGTGATTCATCCAAAAAAAACCATGCTCTCGTTTACATTACATACACTAGTTATATATCAAGTTACTTACGTCGAGTGAGAGTCGTGCTCTCTTCCTCTCATCAACAACTTCTATTTCGTCGAAAACAATTTTATTTTCAATTAAATTAAGTGCCTCGTGTGTGTAGGCTAGAAAAAGCACACTACACTTAATGATGAGCGAAAACTATTGCTGAAAACGCAAAGCATTAAATAATGCCCATCGGCTCTTCCGATTACTTTCTGCTACTATGAATAGTAGTAGCTTGAAGAAAAAAGTCATCTAATAACATCAATTCTGTTTTCCTTCATTCTACAATATTCTTCATCCAAAACCGATCCTATAATTCGTCATAGTCGTCACACACAAGCACACATCATCTGTGTTTTTTTCTTTCTTCTTTTCTCTATACACACTTTATACTCATGTTTTAAAGCGAGAAGAAAAAAAAACTGAAATTTCAGAGTTCTTTCGTGCATCAAAGCGTCAACACCGTTTTGTTCGTTCGTGATATTTTTCTGTTTAATCGTAAAAAAATATTTTTCAAATCAACCGGCCGTAAAAAAGTAGAAATCATGAAAAAGAGCATTAATGAGTGAAGAGTCGATTATTGTTAAAAAAAAAAAAAATATTTTGAGTTGATAAAAAAATTTATATTCATGCCCGTTACCAACTGACTTTGGAGCGTAAAAAAGCAAACAAGCGAAAGATATAATTGATTAATTAACGATTTTGATCATAATTCAATCGAACTTGCCCGGCCGAGAGAGTGAGTGTAGTTTGATTGAAAGCAAAATAAATCAATTGAGCATTCGATTCACGTTTGCAAAAAAGAAAAGGAAGATTGTAATAACAAATATTGTATAATAATAAGTTTAAGGAAGCAACAAAAGAGAGAAAACAGAATAGAAGTGAGTAGAAAATCTTAAATTTATTTTAATGATTAATGTTCAACGAACATATTCTTAGCAGTGTTCGTTTAGTCTAATGAATTTCCTTTTTGCCCGCTCATTGTTAATGATTGTTAAAATTCACCAAGAATATTTTTCTTTCTCGTGGTTCTTTTTTTTTGCGCGCGCTCAACATTCCATCCTGGCGGAGATAATGATTTTTTAAAAAAAAACAATCATCATCATCTTCGCTATTGCAAAACGATGGAATTTAAAATGCGAAGTTGAAGAATTCAGCTTCTAAGAATGAAAGACGAAACACATGAAAGAAACATAGCATGAAGCACATTTAGTTAGCGATAAAAAGGGCCAAGCTTGGAATTTCAAATTGACTCTCTCTTTGCCGCTGCTGTCGTTTTTTTCTTTTTTCTTCTTGCTGTGCTGTTGTGTTCTGTTTGATGGATACACGCATTGTAAATTCTCGATCTCTAAGAACTGGTTATCTCGACGTGGACCCATGAAAAAAATCCATATTTATGAAGCAAACACCGGCCTTTTGAGTAATCTGAGTTCTCGAATTCATGATTCAAAGCGATTACCATCAGCATCATCATCAAAGTGTCCATTTGATATTCGTTTGGACGCATGCTTTATAATTAAAACACAATACAGTCGAGTTCTTGTCCATTAGTCTTTTTCTTTCATTCTCTCTCTACTTATGTGTTTAAAAACGTTTAAAACTTCCAGGTCTATGAACTTGTAACAGAATTGATAAGAAATGGGTGAGGACAGAATTCCAAGCATTAACAAATTATATTCTCTGTCTCGTTTTAAATTTTTGTATGTCAATCACAAGTAAACACATTTATGAGTTTATAATGATCAATCACTGACTGAACACTTTTGACAGATTGTCGTCAATCTCGCTCATTGTTGTTTCTCACCCATTTGTCTAAGTTATACAATAAATCTTCATAGAGTAAAAAAGAAAGAAATTAGATAATTTGTGTTGAATTTTTATCACTATAATAGATACTTTGCCATTTACGGAGTGTAAAATTTATCATTCTTGGATGACATGGCAATAAATGAGATGTTGACACAAGTAGAAGTAGACACATAAAAAATTGCTCGCTTTATCCATATTTGGGCTTATTCTTGTGTAGGTGGAGTGTGTATATAAATAAAGTTTTCTTCGGTAGATTGTTGATCGTATCCATGGTGAATAAACTTTAATTAGATTATTGACTTCGATTCCAATCGAATGATTTTTTGTGTCTTTCATTCTTTTGGCAGGCAGGTGCTGAGCTATCTGTTTTTTATGATTCTTCTTCTTTCGGGTCAATCGCGACTAACAATATTTCTTTTTGTTACTTTATGTAAAATTTATGAAGTTCTTTCTTTTCTTTGTTCACTGCTCAAGGCGGTAGCAAGAGAGCGACATTACTCCCGTTAGACACATGTTCATGTTATTATTATTGTCCATCTCAATAATCATTTCCATCGCCTCTAGTAACGGATATCATTTTTTCTTACATTCACCATCATCCATATTTATTTATGAACAGCAAGTGAATGAAACTAAAGAACGCTTGTGCCAAGGAATTGGAAGAAAAGTGATCATGTGCGTATCGCAAATATATAATGTATTCATAATAATAATGCTATAATTTATTTATAATGAGCATATTGTGAGCTATCAATTTACTCAATAGGAGGATGATGTAGAGAAAGAGAAAAATGTCGCTTAATTATTGCATGAGCAGCGCAATTAAAGATAAATACGTTTTTGCTGCTGCTACTGTGTCCAATCAACATACTTTTTTATGTTCATTAAAAGCATATTCACAGATAATATTACATCGTATCATCATCATTTCTACAAATTGATCTAATTCATCATCTTTTCACGTGAAGTATTTTAAATAGTAATACAACGCATTAATGAAGAATTTCCTAGAAATGACTCAGTAGTTAAGATAGAAAGACTTCAATTTTAATTGCATAAAATTTTAATTGATCTTTTTTGTCTTTCAATAAAAACCGTTAAAAATAAAATTTTTCATCCAATATCAAATTTCATCACGTCTTTTTGTCATTCAAAACAGATACTCATGTACATCATAAAAGCGATACGATCTATAAAGAATTCAATTATTATTACACACATCGAATGAGAAGAATATATTTATTGAATTAACTGATATATAAATGCATAACTATAATGCTGCTTGAATATTTGTGATGTTAACCTAAACGGTTTTAAATCAGTTACATATATGAATCTAATTGTTATTAACAAAATGAATTATGACAATTAAGTAATTGAAATTAAACAAGAAAATTTTAAAAAAACTTGAATCTAGATGAAATTTTTTAAGATAAAATAAAATAAATTAAACCAAAAAAAAGCGAGAGAGACTCGCGTGTACACTTAAGGTGTATTTGAGAAGACATCTCCATCCTCTGTTGTGACGTGAAAATCCGATTCAGACTGATCCACTTGAAATTTTTGATTTGTCTGCTCAGGGGATGAGTGTTGCGTGAATGAGTATGCTTCGCCTGTCCATTAAATGTCCATGAAGCTGCTTGGCTCGAAGAATGTATATTTAAACATCATTATCACTTATGAAACTGATTTAATAGAAGAATCTTTGACTTGCTATTTCCCTATCACAAGTCCACTTGAATGAGCTGATTGGCTGAATCTTCAAGAAATTGGGTCCCCTCGACGAAATACTGCTTGAATTTGATTTTCCTCAAATGCATCCAGTTCATTGTATCCAAAA
>JACWBX010000823.1:0-19220 GCA_014622435.1 Polypedilum pembai
GTTTTTCGACTAACTAAAATTCAATTAATTTTCAGTCGATTAAAATTTTCAATTAAAAAACAACTAAAATTTAGTCGATTAGTGTTTTATTTTTAATCGACTAAAAATTAGTTGAATTTTAGTTAGTCGAAAAACGGTTTCGGACTCTGTTTAATAGTAACAGTAAAATTTTGTTCTATCTTCAATTTGACAGTCGTTTGAGATTTAAATTTTGGTTGAAGCGCCATCTTGAAAGTCTCAAGGAATTTTTTCAAAAGTAATATTTCCCTACTTAACTTGAACTTATCAGAACAAAAATGGTTTAAAAATGCAAATTTGGTCAGAAAATTCTTTGATTCTTCAGAAAATTAGTGAAAATTTTGAGAAGACAATAAAAACTGTTGATTTTTTTAAATTTAAATTAAAAAGAGTAACCACTGTTTTATGAAAAACTCTAGTCAAGTATCAACTTTTGTGAGAAATAATTTTTCTTGGTTGATTCTTAAAAAACTAAATTGTATTCTGTTTATATTGATTTAGTTTAGATTTATTTGTTCATATTTCTCGTCAATTTAATTAGTTATTGATTTAGCTTACGAGGTTTTCATCAAATTTTTTAATTTGAAAATTTCTAAAGAAATTATATGATATTTTTGTTCTTAACTCTTTTCTACATCAATGTCATCAATCATTCAGACTTGGCCTTGACCACAGATTGTTCCTTTTTTCTTTAAAACAATTTAAGGCAATCTAGTCATGAAACGACTTAATAAAAAGTCTTAGTAAAAAAATTTCATACTGTCTACAAGAAATTTCAAGAAAAAGGAGAGAAAACAAATCATTACAATCACAATTTCCTTTTCATCTCGTTACTTTTACTGTTATTATCATCATCAGGTGGGATAAAAATAATTTTACTTATAGTAAATAGTGGAAATGATGAAGCATAAAACATAAAAAGCCCATTTGGTGACCACTTTTACTCTTTCTTTTTCGTACTAAGCAAAAGGATATTGATATTTGGATATAAAAAAGGATTTGGTAAACAATTTTCTCTCCTGTTTGTCCATTTCCATTTCCATTTTACTCTATTGATGCCTTATAAATGTATAGAAGATAGGAGAAAAAAATTGAAATTCTCACATGATGATGTCGGAGAATCTGACGACGTGCAAATAGTGTGAGTTGAGGAAAAATGTTTTGTGAAATTGGAAAGCAAACTACTGTCCATCATGCTCCATTAACCTTTGCTTTTTCGATCTTATCGACCCAAACGCACATGAAATTAGGTAAATTTAAAAAGAAATTTAAGCTCACCTGTAGAACAGAAAAAACAGTAACAAAAATAACAACAATAACTGAGCACGCAGCAACAGCGATAATTCCGACAAATGTCACTGGTGATTTAATTTGATCCATTGTGCTTGCTGCTGCGTCGTTGACCAACAAACCGCCACCACCATCAATAAGCGCTGCATCATTGCTATTAAATATATTTCCTTCGTCTGTCAATTGTGATAATTGTTTTTCAGCAGCAATGCGACGTTTTCCTGCAGGTGATGAATTTATGCAGTCACCTGATAAAGAGAAAAAAAAAATTAATTAAATTTGATTGATTTATTGAACTAGTGGTTGAGCTTAAAATGGTTAAAGCGAAACAAATCTCTCTCTGATTGTCTAAAAGACAAACAAGCATGCTATGTTGACACAAAATCTGCATCTTTGTTGTTTCCAAATAATTCTTTTTTTTTGTGTGTGTTTTTATGTCAAGTGGTTCACGAGTTGAGGGGAAATTCATCACACTGTTTGTGTATGTCATCACAAGAAGAATTCACATTGCCAAGATATAAATTTTAAATTTCTTTCTCCTTTAACCCTCATTGCAGTTTGCGTGAAACTTTTTTTTTCTCTTTCTAAAATTGGGTTAGAGAGAGAAAGAGAGGAAAATTTTGGTGACAGTGTGATGAAAAAAAAAGTATGTTTGTGCGACACAAAAATACTTGAAAATAATTTTTTATCTTGCTACAGCAACTACGAAGTGCTTTCACACACGACTGACTTCCTTTTCTCTTCTTTTACTGCCGCCACTCTGTGCTGTTGTATATAAATGTATGTTAAAGCCTGTGCCACAATTGCCTTTGGGTTAAATTGATATCCTGCCATTTATTTTGCCTTCTAAATTTAAAGAGTTTCTGCTGTTGCTGCCATTCTATATTTTATACATATATACACTTTCACAGTTAGCAACCACACTCATACTCCTTTTCCTGTATTTTATTTTCCATTATTATGCAAAAATGAGAAGCATAGAAATCTCATGATGAGAAAGCAGGAAGTGGTGTGTAGGTAGAGGTGTGAAATATGAAAATGTTGAGGATGTTTTCTATCACCACCACCATTCGATTTTATGTAAATTTTTCTCTTCCTTCATGAAAATTTATTTTAAAACTTTGAAGATTGATGAAGTATAATCGATGTGTTATAAATTAAGAATAAAAAATTAGAATCCTTTGTTATAGAAGATGAATTGATTTTAAAGTGATGAAAATCATAAAAATCATCCCTTTTTTGGCCATAAAACTTTTTCAATATCTTAAAACTATCAAATGAAATGTCTTAAATTCATTTCTTCTGATCCCAAAACATTCAATTTGAATTTCAACTGTTATCTTATTTTGAATCTCATTCATCTTTTGAGCTCATAAATCTTCATAAGTCAATCGATGCCAATCTTGCTGTGTGCCATTTCAATTTGTGTATTAAAAAGTCTTCATCTTTTCGAGCTCACTGCGAGATTTAGTAGAAGAGAAAAAAGGCATAAAAAGGAAAAGATTCTGAATTTATTTTCTTTCACTTTCTAGGATTTGTTTTCGCTCTTTCAATATTTGAAATAAACTGTAGCAGGCCAAAAAGCTCACCTTATTGATTTCTTTTCGAAGAAAAAATTAATTTTACTTCAATCTGTCTATTTGTGTTCAAAATATGAAGAAGAATTAAAAGTTTTAAGACTGATGCTGATCATCCATAAGACAATATTTTGTAAAAAAGTTTTTCTTCGCTTTACATTTTTCAATTTGAAGGTATTAAGAGTTTATTGAACTTTTCTTTCACAAAAGAAATTATATCTTTAAAGAACAACAACATACATTTTTTATTTCCAACGATTCGCATGCTTACTCACGTTGAATGAAAGAACAGGAAGAATAGGGAAGTAAATTTAAGAAAAGTTGAATAAAAAACAAGTTGAAAATAGAAAGTGAAGGAAATACTTTGTTAAAAAATTTTTAAACTCAAGGTAATTTTTTTTCTTTTTTGTTCAGACAATTGGCAGTCAGTCATGGAAGCAGTCAACATTAAAGTGAACGACAAACTTTCTCTTTTTTAGCACACAAGGCAAAGCAAGCGAGAGAAAGAAAGAAAATCCCTTAAAAACGACAATAAATTTTCATTTTAATGGCAAAGCCATGACAATATGGAATGAGTGAAGCAGGAGGAAGAAGATAAAGGCAATGAATCTCAAGCAAAATATCGTCGGCTTGTCGTGTTTATTTCCTTTCCTGCTTTCGCTTTGTAATGAGAAAATTTTCACATAAATCTTCTAATTCGTTTTTGAAAACAAACCATTTTAGCTCATAATATGTGCTTGTGCATGTGTGTTGTTGTTGGCAAACATAACTCACCTGTATCTTTATCACAATGACAACAGCTCTGGTCATCGGGCGTTGCATCTGTTGCACAGCAAGGCACACATTGGTTATTTAAGCGATCTAAATGCAGTGGAAAAGCACACGAAATGCAACTGTACTGGCCCGGACCACTGCAACTTCGACATGAATCGTGACATGTTTTACAGGTTTGTGTCAACGAGTCATAATATTGCATACTGAGACATTCTGTGCAAAGTCCGCCTTCAAGCATGTAATGTGTAGGACATGATGTGCATGATAATGGACCTGCGGCTGTAAAAAAATAAAATTTTAGAAGAATTCAAACATTCATTTGATCATTTATTAACCATTGCATGTTTTACAGTAGTGATGGCACTTCTGGCAACCAAATTCAGTTTTAAAGAAGCCTTCAGGACATTCAGGATGACATTCACCAGCTGCCAACTTCCATCCATTCGGGCAACGCACACATTGATCTCTTCTTGGACCACTACATGTGTCACAACTCAAGTAACATTTAACACAACTCCCACGATCACTGTAATATCTGTAAAAAGAAGAATTTTTAATTTTACCTTAAAAAAGCAAAGAGTGAAAACTTACCCATCAGCACATGTTGCACGACATTCACCGCTCTGTAGTTGAAGGCCCTTAACGCATTCCGTGCAATTCATGCGAGAAACACACTGCGTACAGGTGTGCAAACACATTGTACAAACGCCGGCCTCCATGAAATAACCTTTATCGCACGTGCTCACACATTTATTATTCTGCAACAGCAGATTGTTGGAGCATGTGAGGCAGTCATTTTCCGTTGGACCCATGCATGTTTCACATGTCGAATGACACGAATGACAGTGACCATTGTCATAATATTCAGCTAGAGGAAGAAGATGATGAAAAATATTATTTTTTGTTATATGGACAAAATAAGATTCTTACAAAAGACATTAAAATAAATTTATAATAACAGCACATGCAAGCGCTTAATATAATGTTGGAAAAATATCACAACATTTATTTTATTCTAAGCACATACTTATTTGAGCGTGAGTGAGTGTTTATTCATATGTGTGTTTGTATTTGAGGATCATAATAAAACATTCATGATTGGTTTCTTTCTTCTGCTACTTTTTGTATGTGTGGATGTCAATGCTTGACAGTAAAAAGGTTCGAAATTCTAGAGAAATTTTTCTTGCGAAGTATTTCAGAAATAATGAATTTTTCATTGCATTGTGTAGAGATTCTGAAGCTTCTTAAGTGACCTTTTTATTCTCTATTCAAAAATTTCTTTCATCTTTTTTTGCATTTATCAGCTGCTTTAACTATAAACAAAAATTTCACTCTCAGCATTCTTATTTAAAGGCTGGTCCTTTTTTTACTTAATACCGCACTTACGCATGATGAAATTAAAGAAAGGATAAAAGGCAACAAAATAGGATTTTCATGTACTTTTCTCGTCTCATTTTTTTATTTCCATGCCAATGACTTCAATATTTTATTAACAAGTATACGTATGGAACAAAATCTCTCCAACCCCTTACTTTTTACAGGTTTCCTCTATTTTTTTGTTGTTGTTTTTGTTATCGAAACAAAAATAAAAGAGATAAAAAAGAACAAATGTAAAGGACATGTCGAATGAATGAATGTAGGATGCTTTTTAAGTGAATCAAAAATTTATGTTAAATCCTTTTTTAGTTTACATACAGTTGGACAACATGCCATTGTATAAGAGTTGAGTCGCAATATTGTAAGCAAGCAACAATGGAATTGACATAAAAAATTTAACAAGAGGAAGAGTTTTAATGATAAAAATACATGAAACAACATAAACTGTGTACACATGTGAAAAGGATTGAATCAAAATATAAAAAAAGCTTCTGTTGCTGTTTTTTCAAATATAGCTTTTGTGCTTAGTCATTAAATTTAACAAACTATGGCAATAATAAACTGCCTAATTTACTATGGTTTAAATGTAATGATCATTATCTGGGCTTAAAAAGCATTGTCAAAGCAGCATTATAGAATTGCAGTAAGTTGTACTTTATCATCATTTAAAAATCATTCCTTTTTCTGTCTATAATGTCAAATTCATTAAATGTATATTACTGCTAACAAGCACTTTTTGTGCCATTTCATTCCTATTTAAAAAAGGCTTAAATTATTAAACATGAAAAATTTGTTTGTGGACAAAGTAAATGAGATATAGCGACTAGAATCGGCTTTTTTGTGTAATACTTTATAGCAAATACAAATTTATCCCTTTTTCCATAGTCAGACTGACTTACATAAGCGTAAAAAATAATGTTTACTCATGGACAAATGGATTTTTCCCTCTCTCGTTCTTTTTTTCGGCAAGAGTTAAGAGGAAATTTTTAAAAAAAGTGAGTCAATATATGCAATATACACAGAGACCAAACTTTACCGTCATGTAATTACGTAAATGAGAATGAAAATTGCGCTGCCATGGCGGGCATAAGAGAGAGAGAGAGGCTTTTCATTTATTCATGAGATTCATGTGGTGTGTGTGCCGTTGTGGCAACTTGTTAGTATCAGCATTAAATACCATAAAGTACATTCATTATGTGTACAATTATTATTTTTTTATTCGCCTCGCACACAGCAAGTTGACACAAAAAGTCTTTCACTTTTTGGAAAAAAGAATAAACTTTTTAAAATATATACGAGAGAGAGAGTGGTTGGTTGACTGTGGTTGGTAAGCATAATTCATAATGACACACATAAAGTTTTTTTTTAATATCGAGTTTATGAATTTTTTATCATTCATTATGATCCTCACTTAAGTTGAGAGTGAAATATAGCAATTTATTGGGTGAGTGCTGTTTATTTTCAACAGAAGGGGTGAACATTAAAAGTAAAAAGTTTTGTTCATAACAAGGTGTGGAAACAATAGAAAAATTTATTCCAAAATTTCTAACTAAAACTTTTCTTTTTAAAAATAATAAATCAATATGTAACAAGGTGGCCGGTAATAACTCTACTCAGATTAATTCCATCTATAACGGTCCGGAATAACATCACTATTTTCTTCGAAGTAATTCTATAACTTCTTTCTTAGTAGAGTTATTACCGGACACCATTAGCAATCCAATATCAGAAATCATAAAAATTTAAATGCGAAACAAGAAAAAATCTCGTTAGTTTTCACTAAGGTTCAGCATTATGCAGATAAGAAGAATTATGTGCAAAAAATTCCCTTCTTATCTGCATAATGCCGAAATTTAGTTTTCAAACAAAAATTTTAGTAAAATTTTTAGTAAAAACGCCTAAAAATAATTTTAAAATTGTATTTTTAGTGAAATGAGAAAATTTTCTTATCACATTAAAGAGAAATTCAAAAATTTTTTCACATCATTTGTTTTTGCTTCAATTTATAATTTTTATTTCTTTTTGTTTTCTTTCGCCCTTTAGGATCTTTTCTCATAGCTGTTTATCCCCTATAGAAATCTAAACTTAAAATTTATGTTTTAAAATTCCTGTTATTTTAACAAACTTTTTGAAAATTAAAAATTTTTGTTTTCAAAATTTTTTTATGTTTCCACATCTTGATTTATAACTGCTATTCATAAAATCAAATTTTATCCATCATAATAATAAAAAAAGCTTACATTCATCACAGTCGTTGCTCCCTTTAGTGACACATTTATCCTTTTTATTTTTTACCCACTCATCTTTGCACTTTATGCACTTGTCATTGCTACAGGTGGCACATCCCATTGGACACTGTATAAAGAGAATGAAAAAGATAAGGATAAAGATAAGATCATCCACAGCACATTGCTACTTACCGGAAGGCACTCTTTTCTCTTTTTGTCGCCATAGTGACCATCAGGACATGAGAGCAGACACTTGCCATCGAGTGAGAAGCGATTTGGCTTACACTGAATACATTGAGATTCTGATGAGCCATTGCAGGAAGCACATGATCCATGACAATCAGCACAGCTGGAAGAAAAAAAACAATATTAAAGTCTTTTCTTTAGTTTTTAGAAGAAATATTTTTGCCATTTAACCATTCATTCATCCATATGTAAAAGGAATGATTGTCATAAATTACAATAATATGAAAATGAAACCACATTTTCTCTCTTCTTCATAGTCATCGACCATGAAAAGAAATGTTTTATGGATTGCAAATGGATATGACATTTATTCATGCATGTGAACTCCATCATTATTTCTCTTATGCTAAAGAAACATTAAAGAAGCTGCTATAGAACTAGAAAAAGAAAAATTTCGCTTTAGTAGCCATAAACGATACCAGAGTTGTTATGTGCGGAAATACGTGCGGCACGTGAAAAGTGCGCGCACCTGAAAAGTGCCGCACGTAAAAAAAATTTTTGGTGCCGCACATTTTGCAGGTGCGCGCACGCGAAAAAACCTGCACTTTTGACGTGCGACGTGCGAGGTGCGGAAAATAAATTTCATCGGAAAAATCCAAACTGTGGTTTTTTGGTTGTTATAATCATAAAATAACATGGGAAAAATAATAGAATATTTATTTTTCAAAATTTCGATTTTTCCGGGCCCAAAAACTGTTTTAAGTAGGAATTTTTGCTTGTATTTATGATTGAAAATTCATAACTTTTGACCAGTCAATCGAAAAAATATGGTTAATACCTTGTTGAAAAGGTATTTAAAAGACCTTTTCAATGATGTATCACATGTAATGCTTACTTTTTATTTATGGTCACCAGAGCGCGATTAATGATGAAATTTCGACTTTTATTGATATTTATTTAGGTGAAAAATCGCAAATTGCTTGATAAAATTTATTTTTGTGCTTTAAAATAAATATTTATAAAATTTTTTCTTAACATGGTTCCTACCTAAGACAGTAAGTCCCAGGACACATGCTTTCGGCCAGGCCAAGTTGTTTCAAAAATTTTTTTAAAATTGCTTGAAATAGTTTTAAAATCAATAAAAGTAATATAATATGCAACAAAATGATAAATTACATTGAATTTCAGTCCGGCATCGTGTCATAAATTGAAAGAAATTCATCAAAATGCACCATTTTTAGAACAATCCGCTTGCATTTGCTTCCTTTATAGCTTAAATTGCTTATATTATTGAAGAAAAGTGTGAAATATGTAAGAAAACTATTTTTCCTCCAAAATTAAATACATTAGAAATGAATTTAAACGTATTATATTGACAATTGCACATCTTGATGAATTGGACTTACTGTCTTAGGTAGGAACCATGTTAAGAAAAAATTTTGTGTTTGTTATATGAAAATTTTATAAATATTTATTTTAAAGCACAAAAATAAATTTTATCAAGCAATTTGCGATTTTTCACCTAAATAAATATCAATAAAAATCGAAATTTCATCATTAATCGCGCTCTGGTGACCACAAATAAAAAGTAAGCATTACATGTGATACATCATTGAAAAGGTCTTTTAAATACCTTTTCAACAAGGTATTAACCATATTTTTTCGATTGACTGGTCAAAAGTTATGAATTTTCAATCATAAATACAAGCAAAAATTCCTACTTAAAACAGTTTTTGGGCCCGGAAAAATCGAAATTTTGAAAAATAAATATTCTATTATTTTCCCCATGTTATTTTATAATTATAACAATCAAAAAAATAGTAAAACAAATTTTTTAAAAAATAAATAAATTTTCCGTATCTCGCACGTAACAACTCTGAACGATACACTTGATATGAAATTTACGATTATTAAACACGACGCTTTTGAAAATGGTCATTTTTCACGTAAAATGGGTCAATGGGCTGTGAGAAAAATACGACTGCGAGTATGGGACGTGAATCATAACATAAAGAGACACCGAATGTCGTTGATGGCACAGAACGACTGTAAAAATTTCTTCAAGGAAAATTTTTCTTTTTTCAATGAAAATTATTTTTAGTATTAATTCTAAGTAGCTCTTGCATTTTTCCTGCCTTGTGGTGTTCTATGAGTTTGATTGCGGATGTGGGTTTTGTTATATGAAAATATGTATGTTCGTGGGAAAACGGATAAGTTTTTATATCAACAAGATAAAAAGAGAACGAGCAGAAAATTGTCATAAAAATGAAATTTTTTAAATGACCTTTTTTTGGTTGTTTCAGAGTTGTTATCCTGCTAGTCCGTAACTAGTAATCTTAATCTACTGTAGCCTTCTTAAAAAGTAGCCAAGTCTAAGTCTACTCTAAAAAGTAGCCAAAAGCTACAAAGTAGATTCTACTTTTACAACTCTGGGTTGTTCTTAAAATGTTCATTTATTTTTAATCAAAACACACGTTAACCATTAACACACTTTTTTTAAAGCTGAAATGCACGAACAACTTACAATTTTCATTTCTTTTAAAGAACTCAATTGATTAAAATATAAGAAAAATTTTATTATTAAAGATTCATTTTAAATGTTCACACATCGTATCGACATAAAAAAATACTGAAACTCTTTTATGTATGTTGTTGCTTTCTTTTATTTAACTTTTATTCAAGAGAGAGAAAGAAAAAAGAAGAAATTTATGTCATAAAAGCTTTCTGTGTGAGCATAAAAACTTTTCAATTTGCTTCGTGCAATGCGATGTGTTTTGTGCTTCAATGTCATTGATGATTTATTAAAGAACGAGTCACATTCTTAAATTCACTTTTATGAAATATTCTCTTTAATGTAAGCACAAAATTCAAAATGGAATTTTTTTCTTGAAATTTTGAGAAATTTCTTTTGACACGACGACGACGATGGAAAATTTTCGTAAGACACGAGCTGAAGAAAAAGAGAGAGAAAAGTTAACCTTAATGAAGAACTTTTTAAACAAGAAATTTTTAGGGAAAAAAGCCAAATGTACATGCACGATAAACTTCATTTCGATAGTTGTTTAGCCAACTAGAGAGCCACATTTGAGGCAATCATCTCATGTTACACAACTTGTTTGTTTGTTTCCTTGTGAGAAAGTTTTTTCGACTACTACTACTACCCACTGCACTTCATTTACTCAGTCAATAATCTTTCTTTCTTCTTTCACATACACAAATGTCTGTGTTTAGTTTTTTTACTCACTTGAAATCTTCCGTTTCGTACGTGTTCTTTGGACATGCTGCATAACATTTGTGTTCATGCATAACCAAATGATGTTCGCAACTTGTACAATAATCGGGACGATCCTGACACGATGCACAATTTGCTTCGCATGGTACACATGTTTTGTTCTCATAATCTGTAAAGAAAGCAAGAAGAAAGAAAATTAATTCGTCTATTTACACTTTTACTAATTTTCACGCATCAAATTAACTCTATCAAAGAGCTGTTGAAGAAAGAAAGTTTCTAATAAACTTAGTTTACTGTGAGTAAGTCAGTAAGCCACTCATTTCAAGTGAAAAGACAAATTGATAAGAAAAATACTCTCGCAATGATGAAAAACTTTTACTTTCGTGTCCTTTTTGTTTCTTCTCCCCTCTTTCTCGGTTGGAATTGAATAAAGTCTTGGGCAACGCAAGAACTTTGATTTGTTAACGAACATCGAAAAAAAGGAAAGGAAAAAGTTGAATTTTCTCATTTAATGTCAAATGAAAAAGTTTTTCTTCTGTTCTATTCTCCTTTCAATTTATTATCATTGTCTTCTTATGTACGTTAAGAAGTGAGTTAACTTTTTAACCTTGAATGTGAACTTTACTTTAATGTAAGAATTTTTTTAATAAAAATTTATTTTATCACAATTCATGAATCAAAATGTTTTAGTTTCATGCAATTTATCATAAATCTTTTTAAAAAATTATATTTTTCATTTCACTGAAAAACTTTCAATAAGTTCTCAACATTCGTTGAAATCAGTCAAACTTTTTAGGATGTTTGCAAATAAAAAAAGTAATTCAATTCAAGCAGTTGGTTTGATTGCAGATAACAACAATGGAATAATGACGAGAATATTTTGGACACTTTCATTCATTTGTACTACAACAGCTTTCTTTTTCTATGTCTATCGTTCATATGAAAAATGGAAAATTGAGCCTGACATTGCTGTGAGACAAAATCAAAAATTTGTCAGTGAAATTCCTTTTCCAGCCGTTACAATTTGTTCTCCTGTGTTTATTCGATCAGAAATTTTAGCTTACAAAAATTACACATCAACGAGTGTCATTGATAATCCAGAAATTCTTCATAATTTGAATTCAACTATTGCTAATTATTTGATTGCAAATCAACATGCTTGCAATCCATACTTTGTTTATATTAGTGAAAGAATTCAGCAATACAGAACAGAAAAGAACATTGTGAAGTTGCTAGATGAAAGTTTTTTAAATGTAAATGAAGTTTTAGCTGTTTGTGGCTTTGGATCACGACTCATAAAATGCAAAAGGATTTTTAATCGAGTTCTTACTGATCGAGGTTTTTGTTATTCATTCAACATGCAAGGTTTCAAGACACTTTTTAATTCTGATGTCATAAGTGAAGATTTTCATTCATATAAGAGAAGGAAAATTAATAAATCACCAAAGTACAAGTACTCTGCTGAAGGATTTGTTGATGATGACAATGAAACAGTCGGTTGGACATTGGATAAAGGCTTTCATGAAGGTCATCATGGTGACTTTTTTCCTGTTACAGCTAAAAAAGGCGAAACTTTTATAATTTTCCTTTATCTCGAGAAACCTGATTTTGAAAATATTTGTACCATGTTCACAAACACATTTTCTTACTACTTTCACTTGCCTAATGAAATGCCAAGTCAACTTCATAGAAAACAATTTGTAAGATTTCATGAAAAAACTTATGTCTCATTGACAGCAACAGTTTATAAAACACACAAAGATTTACGAAAGCTCAAGCCAGATGCACGTGGCTGTTATTTTGAAGGTGAAAAGCAATTAAAGTTTTTCAAATCATACACAAAAGATAATTGCAATCTCGAATGCATCACGAATTTCACTTTAAAAAATTGCAATTGTGTTAAATTTTCAATGCCACGCGATAAAAACACGCCAGTTTGTGATATTGATAAAAGCAAATGCTATTATATTGCTATGAACTTTTGGCCAGGATATAATGCGACAACAAAAAAAGTTATGGATTCTTGTAATTGTTTAAGAACATGCAATGACATCAAATATAAAATTGCAATGGAAGAAAGTTCAAGGACAGATTTAAGAGAACATCAACTATTAATTGAGAAAGGAATAACTGAAGAGTAAATTTAATTAAAATTTTTCTTAATTTTAGTCCAAGCGTAGACACACATTACCCTTTATTGATCTTTATTTGATCCTTCTTGCGCTTTCTCTGTGTGTCCACGCTTGAACTTTAATTTAATTGAATTTATTTTGGCAGAGACATTTATGCGAATTTGAGATTTACTTTTGATGATACTTTCATAGTTGAAGAAGAAAGTTATGCACCTTATGCTTTGCAAAATTGTAAGTTAATTTATTAAAAACCTTTTTCAATTATTTAATAATTATATTTTACAGTTATAGCTGATACTGGTGGTCTTTTAGGTAAAAATCAATTAAATTTTAATCGGTTCAAAATGACGACTAAAAAACTGCTAAAATTTAGTTGAATTTTAGTTAGTCGCGGCTAAATTAAAAACTGTTTCAGACTTTATTTTTTTTTTCCCCAGGGCTTTTCATTGGTTGTTCAATTTTGTCAATTTTTGAGCTATTTTATTTTGTATCTACAAAATTTACAAAACTTTATAGTCGAAAGGAAAAAAGTAAGAATTTCAAAAGAAAAGAGCAAAAAAAATTTCATGTAAATGTCATCGAAGTTAAGTAAGAAATTTTTCATATATAATAAAACCCGAGTAACCAAAAAAAAAAACGTTAAATTTTTCGTTTATATTTTAAATGGAAAGTCCTAACGTATTTTTGGTTACTCGAGAAATAGTAAAAATTAAACATTTACTTTCAAGACCTATAACAAAAGATCAAACAAATATTTTGAATGGAAAGGAAGTTTGTACAAAGCAAGATTTACAGCAATATCGACAAGAGAATGACCTTCATATTCATGAGTTAAAAAAATTATTGAAAAAACGTGACAAAGAGTTAGCTAGCATTTTGAATCAAATTTACTCACAACGTGGACAATAAAAATTAATGTATTATTCAGCATTGAGTGTATTAAACATTTTTTATCAATAC
Source organism: Polypedilum pembai (assembly GCA_014622435.1). Lineage (NCBI taxonomy): Eukaryota > Metazoa > Arthropoda > Insecta > Diptera > Chironomidae > Polypedilum > Polypedilum pembai. The sequence continues at coordinate 13,775 of JACWBX010000823.1, forward strand.
ATAAGATTGTTTTCATGTTGATAATTAAATTGCATGTTTAAAAAATTCAATAAAAGTATTTGCAGTATAAAAACTTGCATTAGTTGAATAATACTTTGCTAAATTAGTTCATAATAAATAAATTAAAAATGTTGAATTTAGCAAAAATAAATGAAAATAAGTTGAAATTGAAAGAAACTTTAAAGTCATATTGCAGTTATAACAAAGCAAGTCAAATTTTCCAGACACTTTCATTAGTTTGCAATATACTAGCATGTTTGTTTTATATTTATCAAGCTTATGAAAAATGGAAAATTATTCCAGACATTGTTATTAGAAAAAATCAAAAGTTTCTAGGTGAAATTCCTTTTCCAGCATTGACAATTTGTTCGCCTGTTTTCTCACGACCAGAACTTTTGTATTATCCCAACTATTCATTAGAAACTCTCAAAGCGAATATAAGAATCCTTGATAAAATGACGCCAAATGAAGCAAATTATTACATTTCTAACATTCAAACATGCTATCCAAGTTATACAGTATTAAGTAAAGTTTTAAAAACAATTTACACTAGAAATAACACTGTTGAGCTTTTAAATGAAAGTTTTTTGAATGTCGATGAAGTTTTCGCTATGTGTCATTATGCTGCAAAAGCGGCTGAATGCAAGAAACTTTTTAATCGAGTTCTTACTGATCGTGGTTTTTGTTATTCATTTAATATGCAAGGATTTAATACAATTTTTAATGCTGACATTATTAATGATGACTTTAAGTCATTTAAGAGAAATAATTTATCAAAATCACCATTAAAACATCATGCTTTACACCTAGAACAATGTAATGATGATAATGAAACTATTGAATGGACTTTAGATAAAGGTTTTAGTAAAGAACATGATAATTATGTCATACCAGTTGCTGCTAACAAAAATATTTTTGTTAGAGTTTATTTATTTGTTAAATAACATAATTTGGAAAATACATGCGAAACAAAATATGCGAATACATTCAATTACTATTTTCACTTGCCAAATGAAATTCCAACACAAATGCATACAAAAAATTTAATTCAATTTAATGAGAAAAATATTGTTACGTTGACAGCAAATGTTTATAAAACAACTAATGAATTGAGAAAACTTAAACCTCTTTCTCGTGGTTGTTATTTTGAGGGTGAAAGAAAATTAAAGTTTTTTAAATCTTATACAAAATTAAATTGCGACTTTGAGTGCATGACAAATTACACACTAAAAGTTTGTGGTTGCGTGAAATTTTCAATGCCACGCGATAAAATTACACCAGTTTGTGATGTTGATCGTATTCTCTGTTATTACAATGCTATGTTATATTGGCCAGGATATAATACTACAACAAAACAAATTGAAGCTTCATGTGGATGTTTAGAAACGTGCAGTAACATAAAGTATAGCATATTATCGATTGAAACTACACCAATGTCAGTGAATTTTAGCAAATTTTTAATACCAAGAGGCTTTAAATATGAGTAAGAAAAATTTATAATCCAAATCTTTTATTCAAAATAACTGCTTATTTTTCTAGAGATGCATTATCACGTTTAATATTTAAATTTGAAACTATTTTCGTTACTGAAGAAGAAAGTTATGCACCATATGGAATTCAAAATTGTATGCTCTTCTTTAAAAATTTCTTTATTTGGCAAACTTATAGAATTTTTTTAGTCATTGCAGATACTGGTGGATATTTAGGACTTTTTATTGGTTGGTCAATTTTGTCATTTTTTGAATTTATTTTTCGCATTGTTCATAAAATAACGAATGGTATGATGATATTTAAGGAAAATATAAATCCAATTAAACACAACAAAGAAATTATAATTGTTAAGTAAGTTTACTTTCACAGAAAAATTTTCTTTTCTTAATAATTTATTTTAGACCTTTTGAAAATATTTCTGATGTAAAGAAACTTGAAAAGCATCAAAATGATCAAATCAATCAATTAAGACAAGAATTTGAATTAAAATTGCATGAAAATCATCTTGAAATTCTTAAATTATTAAATGAAAATTTCAATTAAATCAACAGAATAATGCAACTTGACATTAATGAAAAATGACCACATAAGATATTGAAAATTATTTTCTATTGAAATATATAATTATTCAAACAACACCCTCGAGATTTTAAATATTTGCTTTTGACTTGTTTATGCAATTTATAACATGCATTTTAATTGGCGTTTCATGTTCTTTAGTGAGCTTATATAAAAAAAAAATAAAAATTTTCAGTAATAAAGTTGAAGTCTTTTGATAAAGTAGCAACATGTTAAATTTAATAAAAAATAATTTCAAATCATTTGCAAAAGATAGCACAATCCATGGAGTTCATTTTATTGCCGGTGAGAATCGTAATAAAATAACGAGAATATTTTGGGCGCTTTCATTCATTTGCGCTACGATAACATTCTTTTTTCACGTACATCGTTCATATGAGAAATGGCAAATTAAACCTGATATTGTTATGAGAAAACACCAAAAATTTGTTGGAGAAATTCCTTTTCCTGCACTTACGATTTGCTTGCCTGTATTTGCAAAAGAAAATTTTGTTCACTATGACAATCTCTGGAGGCATTATTTGTCTAATTTTGAAAATTTTCGTGATAATATCACAAGCAAAGAAGCAAATTATTTTATATCAAATATGCAAGCATGCAGCCCAGGTTATTTGACAATCTCAGCTCAAGTTCTTCATCGTCACACTGATAATGACACCGTGAAGCTTCTAAATGAGAGTTCCTTTGATGTTGATGAGATTATGTCTTTTTGTAGTTACAATAGTGTAGTGTCAGACTGCACTAGATTATTCAATCGAGTTCTAACAGATCGTGGTTTTTGTTATTCATTCAATATGCAAGATTTCAGTACAATTTTCAATTCGGATGTAATCAGTGAAGATTTCTATTCTTATAAAAGAACAAAAATTTCAAAATCTCCATACTTCACCGATCCTTCTTACAGTGAACTTTTCACTGACAAAAAAGCTTCTAAAGAATGGTCATTAGATCAAGGATTCAGTTCAAGTCATTTAGAACATAAAATTCCTATAGTTGCTCGCAAAGGCTTACCCATTGCACTATATTTACACCTCAAAAAGAAAGATGCTGAAAACTTGTGTCCCGCTCAATTTAGTGCTTTCAACTACTACTTTCATTTGCCAAATGAAATTTTAACACCAATGCATCCACGACAATTTGTACCATTTGGTCAAAAGAAATTTGTAGCGTTATCAGCAAGAGCTTACGTAGCAAATCAACAACTTCGTAAACTCAAACCAAAAGTCAGAGATTGTTACTTTGAAGGTGAAAAGAAATTAAAGTTTTTTAAATCTTACACAAAAAGAAATTGCGAATTTGAATGCATGGCAAATTTCACCCTAAAAGCATGTGGGTGTGTAAAATTTTCAATGCCAAGAGAACAAAATACAACGGTTTGCAACATTTATCAAACTCGATGTTATTATATGGCAATGAATGAATGGCCAATCTACAATAGAACATTGAAGAAAGCAACAGAATCATGTGACTGTCTAGATACTTGTACAAATATCAAATATAAAGTGAGCTATGAAGAATTATCTGAAGAATCTCTTGATCGGCATACGGTTTTAAAAGATCATGGAATTACAGAACAGTAAATATATTTAAAAATTTTCAATCCAAAATATTAAAATATTTTTCCTTACAGCGATGAATTTTCATTTTTAATTTTACAATTTGGTGAACATTTTATAATTGAAGAAGAAGATTATGCTCCTTATGTATTGCAAAATTGTAAGTTTTATCAAGAAGCAAGGAGGAACAATTTTTGAAAATTAACAGAAATTCTTCGATAATTTCAAAGGTAGGAATAGATCAAAAAATTTATTTTTTTAAGCTCGCTTAGTGACAGAAGAAAGGAATGATTCTAGCTTTACAAATTTTACTGATAGATAATTCGACTAACACCCTAAGTTTTTTACTGTCAGTAGGCGAGTTTAAAAAAGATAATTTTACGAATTGTGCTTATCTTTCATACAAAATAATTTGAAAATATCATACAAAAATTCTGAGTTTCAATGTTTACTCTGTTTTCGCTTTCAAGAGTTGTTTCCTCTTGTCAAGAACCTTATTCGTCTTGATTTCTATTAATATTAAGACAATATTTCAGTTATAGTATCTGCGACTTTTAGGACTTTTCATTGGTTGTTCAATTTTATCATTGATTGAAATTCTTTATTTTACTGTTTCAACAGTGTCAATTATTTTTAAAAGAATTACAAATCCTGAAATTAGTAAAAATGATTTAAAAATTAATGTCATTGATGTCAAGTGAGTAGTTAAAAAGTTTTTCATAGCTCAATAAATAATTTATTTTTGATTTAGGCCAACAATCTTAAACAAGCAAAACCATAATGAAGAATTTCAACGATTCAAACAAGAAGTAAATTTTCGATTAAAAGAATTTCAAAAAACAATTAGAAAGCGAGACAATAATTTTGTTTCAATTTTAACTTCTATCAATACGAAATTAAATGCAATGAAAAATTCTTAAAATAACTTTTTTTAAAAATAACAAAAACATGTACACTATTAAAATAAATAAGTAAATAAAATAACATTAACCTTTATATAAATTTGCAGTAAGCACATACAAACTGCTACTGAAACTCACTTTGCAAACATAATGAGTTTCATCAAATATTAACACAATGTAATATAATAAAATATTAAGGAGTTCATTACACTCTCTCACTCACATACTCTCCCTTGCTGTCTTTGTTTTCACACATTATAGATTTTTACTAACTTTGTATGATTAAGAAAAATAAACTTTGTTTTTTTTTGGCCAGAAAAAGAAGAATTTCTTTTTCATTTCGAATGAAAACAAACTAATAAGCAGAAAAACAAGTCAAATAAAAGAGAAAAAAATAAAACTTTTTAATCTGAACGATTTTTGCAGCTCTCTAGTGCGTAAAATAAAGTGTGAGAGAGAGAGCTTATTGCGTAGCATTATATCGGATGAGAAGCGATTTGGAAGGATAAGCAATGGAAGCATGAAGAGAAATAAGAAGTGACTTTTTGGTGCGCGTAATATAAAAATAAATTCACACATTACCCTTAACGTCTAATGGAAATGATATTCATACAACATACAACCATCACTCATCATTTTCCTTCTTATTCATTCTCTATTTGCATACAACAAGAGTTGGAGTCTTTTTCTCCATCTCTCCCTCAAGTCATCATCTGCATGTCGTCGTATTTCATATTTATATATTTTCACAACATAGTAGCAGAAAAATGTCATCATTTTGATTAGAGTGATCTAGGGTTCGGAATTATGCAGATAAGAAGAAGAAGTATGCGCATAATTTTCTTCTTCTTATTCATTTTTGTATGGAAAAATCAATAAGAAGAAGAAAATTATGCGCATACTTCTTCTTCTTATCTG
>JACWBX010000824.1:5830-22475 GCA_014622435.1 Polypedilum pembai
GATTTTATTAAAAAATTTATTTTCGAAAACGTGTTTTGAAAATTTCGAAAATTCAAAATTTGTTCGAAAAGGGGTGTGAAAACACGTTTGAAATTTATTTCTCAACAGTCAAAATTTCGAGTGAAACTACCAGGAATTAAGCAAATCAAAATATTTTTCATTTACACTGTCATTTCGATAATAAAATATAAAATTTTTTTAAAAAAATTATACATAATTTAATTTATTATAAGTGACTTTTAGAGTATCAGATTGATCAGAAATGGTGATTATGACAAATAAGAGAATTTTTACTTCGACGATATGAAATATCGTACGAAGTATTTACTAATTAAAATGTTAAATTAGTAAAGTCCGCCATTATCCAGAAAAGATGAAGAACTATGCGCTCAAAAGTTTTCTTTTTCTTGATTTTTGCCTATAAAAATTAATATCTGTAAAACACCGAACCTTATAAATCTGAAGTTTTTATTTCATGAAAAACTAATTTTCAATATTTTATAAAAGTAAAAAAAAGAATTTTATAAGAGTCATAAAAATACTTTATGATACTTAAAAAGCGTTCATTACTTTTTAAGACTCATAAAGTTTTTATGAGTGTTAAAAAGTTCTTTATAAGACTTAAAAAGAAATTTTAAATTATTAATAATTTGGAAACTTTTTACGTCTTAAAAAGTTTTTTTTAAGTCTCATAAAGATTTTATATCTGTCATAAAGACTTTATACCAGTTAATAAATTTTTTCTCAAAAAGTTTATAGGATCATTAAGCTAGCAAATAGTTTTCTAAAATCAATTTTTTGTTTAAAAACATTGTATAGATAAATCTTTTTTCACTTAAAATACTTCAATTAAGACTTTAAAAAAAAACTAATTAAGTGAATTTTTATACAAAAGTTACCTTTAAAAATTTAAAATTCTTAGAAAAATATTAAAGTTAGAAAATGAATGATGAAGATTATCTTTGCAAAGCTTTATTCTATAATAGAGTCAGTGTTTTACGAACATCAAATAACTTTTATTTTAATTTCTGCAGAAATTTTTAAGCGTGATATTTTGACACTTCAAATTGCGATCAAAATTAATTTTTTTTATTTTTTTTCTTGTTTATTTCTTATTGAAAATACTTTTGATATATGAAAAAATCATATAAAGTTTACATAATTTAATTAACATAGTTTTTATAACTCAATAACTGGAGCATAAATCAAAATGTTTCAAAAAACTCAACTTTTTATAGAATCATCCAAATGTCTAAACAATTGAAGCAAAAAAATAAAAATTTTAGAATCTCGATTTAGCTCTCAATTAGCTTTCAGTTAAAGAAGAAGAAAAAAATTTTCTATAAAGGATACAAAATCCAGTCATCCACTTTAGTCATCCGGCAGTTTTCGTTCACTTTTCATATCTTCGTGTTTTAGTGACAAAATGAAAAATAATAACAAAATAACAGAAAGCGAGTACAAACTCTCACTTACACGCACACACGAACACAAACATCCCCTTTTTTGCTTTCCCGCAGTCAACTCATCCTATCGAGCAGTCATTCCTCCATTCTACTTTTTCTATGCTAGCTATCTCGTTCTCGCTCGTACTATCAGATTTCGAAATTTGTAATGTTTTCATTGGCGTGGTTTCTCATAAAATAAATGTTTTATCAACATAATGTATATACACAACAATAACAAAGCTTTACTCTCGCTCTTGCTTGGTATTCAGAGTACTCTGTAAAAACGACACACCATCAAAAGGGATGCAGAGATACCTATGTGTGTGTATATGTATACACTTCCCTTCGTGTTTTTGAATCTGGTAGTTGAGTGAGTGAGAGCGAAAATTTTGTGTGTTGTTTTTATTCAAGTTGTACAAAAGCAATAGCATATTATCGCCATTCAGTTACAAGATTTTTGGGAAATTAGACATAATTTTTGTTGTTGGCTGCAAAAGAGAGCGAAAGATATAACAAATATTTTTGTAACGAGCCAGAATGCTGTCAGTTGTGATTTTGAAGTGATAGAGTTAAGAGTGTAGTGTTATCATCATAATGCATCCTTCAATGACACAGAGTTCAATTGATTTTCATGCTGCACAATCAGCTTCACCGCTACCAAATTGTAAAAATTTAAGCGGCAACAATAGTAAAAATAATAATAGTGATCAAACGAAAAATGATGAAAAACGATTGGATAAAGCACGCGACACATCGCCAAGTACATCGTCAAGTGTCAAACCACCTTATTCTTACATTGCACTAAGTTAGTTCTCTTATCATAAGTGACTTCCTATGATATTGTTTCTAAAATTTGCATTTTTCTCACAGTTACAATGGCAATACTTCAGAGCCCACAAAAGAAGCTAACATTAAGTGGCATTTGTGAATTTATAATGAATCGGTAAGTAGATTTTTTTCAATCACATAAATGTTAGTGTATGTGTGTGTGTGTGATTATAATGCGAACAACTCCCGCAGATTTCCATACTACAAAGAGAAATTTCCAGCTTGGCAGAATTCAATCAGACATAATTTGAGGTTTGTGAAAAAGACATTGTGAAGAGTGATAAAAAAATTATTAATATTACTTTTTCTAATTTGAAATTAGTCTCAATGATTGCTTCATCAAAGTACCGAGAGAACCTGGGAACCCAGGAAAGGGAAATTTTTGGACACTAGATCCATTGGCAGAAGACATGTTTGACAATGGTTCATTTTTGCGACGACGAAAACGTTACAAACGTGTACAATTGCATCCAAATCTTCCTTTTACAAATATGTTTGGGCCATTTCATCCTTTTTGGATTCGCAAACCAGTTCCTGTTATTCCATCAATTCAATTCCCGCCTTCGATGCATCATCCGACGGCATCTTCACATCCGCAAATTGCTCACCATCAAAATCATTGTGTTCCATTCAATTTCATCAATTTTCGCAATGCAAATTACTCGATAATCGAAAGCGATGAACGCAAAGTGTCAGTGACTCATAAAAAAGAATTTTTTGATAGTGCAACAATACAATCAATTAAAAATGAACTATTCAGTAATAGTGTGAATAATAATAATAACAATAACTTGTCAAGTGCAAGTGATTCATTACAACCACAACAGTCTTTAATTGCTGTAAACTCTTATGAAGACGAGGATTTTAATAATGATAATATTGATGTCGAGACAGATTCTGATAACGATCAGCAATTGTGTGAGTTGAAACAATTAAATTATAATAATTTAAGTGACTCGAGTGCTATAAAGAACGAAGAATGGAGTAAAATAATGAAAAACACAATAATGATCAAATCAAATCAGATTGAGCAACTAATTGCGTCGGCAAATGACTCATCGCTCTCACCTTTCTCCAGTAGCGAAAATCAGCAAAATAGTACAAGTGATCGAGAAAGAGTGAAGCGAATTTTGCCGACGGATGATGAAGATAGTGAGTACCTTCAGGAACCTTACACAGATCACAGTTTAATAAATTTGAATGAAAAAAAGAAAGGAAAGTACACAAATACAAAGGGTTTTAGTATAGAGAACTTAATTGGACGAATGGTTGAAGATAGATAAATAAGATTTTTGATTAATTGATTTATTGTAAAAAAACTCAGAATTTTAAATGTTCAAATCAAAGATCTTTTCTTATTAAATATTATTTTTGTGATTAAAAATTCTATTGATGTGTATAAAGAAAAAAAGAAAAAAACCTAGAAACTAGAATTATTGTTTTTCCTTATAAAACCAGAATCGATTATTCTCTCCCGTTATTCAACGTGAGCTCGCGTTTACATATAAAAAGGTGTTACAATGAGTAAATTGAACAGTTGCAACTAAAGTGCTTTATTGTGAATATTAAAAATCATAAACTTTAATGATGAAAAACGTAAGATATACATTATTTTGTGTAAATTCAATTTTAAGATTCGTCTTTTTACATAGATTTTGTATAAAATTTTTGCTATCGTTATACTTTGTCTTATTGCTGTCAATATGTGGAGTGTCAATGCTAATAATGAATTAGACGATTTAGATACTGCTGCTAGTGCTTTTGCAGGTAATCAAATTTTATTACATATGAATGAAGGTATTTAGTAGATTTTGTATTAAAATAGATCCATACAAACAATACCGAGGAGGTGGTGGCGGTCATCACCATCGCCCACATCATGGAGGACATAAATATCATGGAGGTAGAGGCAGTGGACACAAGAAAGGAGGATATCATGGGTAAACCTAATATCGTTATTAAAAATTAGGGTTCGGGAAATCTATATGTGCAACTGATGCACATTAATGCGAAATTTATTTGAAATAAAATAAGGTTTATTTTGTCTAAATTCAAATATCACTTTATTAAAAATTTGTTAATGCAAGTAAATAATCTCAACGTGAGAACTTAAAAAAATATTTTAAATTTTATTATTTCACATTTACGCATAGCTGCCATAATTATCATACTCCCATTTGCCCGAAATTATTGATTTCCTTAAACGTTTCCAAAACAATTGTTTTTCATCATTTGTGCCATTGTTTGGCCATTTCAAATATGTCTTAGTACGCATCAAATATTTAAGTGTTTTCGTTTGTTTACGCACGGGAATATCTTCGAGGAATACCAAAATAAGCTTCTCTTTACGAGTTTCTAGAAGTCGATGTTGTGCTAAATTCATTTCAAACTGACACCATTGACTTTGCAAGAATTTTTCAGATACCAAAAGTAATAAACAGCGTGAGCGATCCATGCACGAGACAATGTTTTCAAGAATTCCATAGCCTACTTGAAAATCACGCTCATGTAAGCACACGTTTATCGATTCACGCCTCTCAACGTTTGGAATAAATTCATCCAACACCCAAGAACGATTGTAATCCGAATAGCTAACAAAGACATCATAAAGGAAAATATCAATGGAGTTAGTGCTCGTTTTTCTCACAATTACTTCCTTTCCCCCATCTTCATCATCCATAAAACTCAAAATTGCCGAGTTTTTGCAGAGAACAAAGAAGTAGCGGATATACCACCACTTCCAATAAATGATAAATATCAACACGGAAACACTGAGCACTATAGGTATAGATGCGGAAAGTGCTATCATTATTGTGTCGTTGTTACTTATATAAGGCGGATCATTGGATGGTAGCTCGTAACACACTTCAATTAAGTCGAGCAACGATTGCTGTTCCTTTAGTGTCTTATTCATGCACTGATAATCCTCATTATTCTCGTCATAATCAAAAAGAACAGTTTGAATAGATCTTGGTGCATCTAATACAGACATCATTAATGACATGAGTGACTTTGATTTTCTATTGTTATTATTCTTCTTCAGTGCTTCAATGCTAATAAGGATCTGCTCGTAATACTTTTGATAAGTTCTCGACATAATGTCATATTCCGGACTTAAATAGTTTCGCATACCCAATAAAATTGGTTGTTTTGTTGTTGATGAATGAGTTTCTGTAATGTTCAACTTTTGTTCAATTTCCGTTAGGTTAGCATTTCTGGTCGCATCAAAAACCGTATGCATAAAATTATTTAATTCACAGCTACATTCAAAAGCATTTCTTCCTATTGCAAGGCGTCTCACCTTTAACAAATCATCTTTCATTGCAATTGTGATATGTGTTAAAGCATTTTCACGTAAATTTAATGTTTCTAAGTATTGATTTTGACTAAAAAGTTGAGTGTACCAATTGACAATAGAATTTTTTGAAAGATTTAAATCTTCAAGCACTAACATATGGGAAAATGAATTATTATCGATAAATTTAAGCTTGTTATCTTTTAAATTCAATACTTTCAATTTAATCAATGGATGTGTCCATTCTAAATTTCTCACATTAGCGTCTTTTACTTCTAATCTTTCTAAAGTATTTGAAATGTTACTAAACATGTTTTTAGTAAAATTCATTTGTGTATTTCCCGAAAGATCAAGATACTTGATTTCTTTTAAGTTTCCAAGAAAATTATCACTCGTTGCAAGTTCTGTATAACAAAAACTAACACCAATTAAATTTTTAGGAAGATTTTTTAATCCATTTATAGACTTTGTTTCCAGCTTTGTATGCGAAAGGTCCAAAAACTTTAATTTCTTCAGATTACTAAAAACATTTAACGACATTGTTAAAGGTCCTTGAATTGGAGCATCTTCATGATTCGATGACAAATCTAAATATTCTAAACTTGGAATATCAAAAGATTGATCTGTTAAGCGAATTATATTATTTTGTGATAAATAAAGTTTTGTCAAATTTATCAAGTTTTTAAAGAGCATAGGTTTGACTTCGTCTAATGCACAATTTCTCATATCAAGTTGTTTCAAATTTGACAAATATAAAGAATATGATCCATCTGTTGATGATATTTTATTAGAAATTTCAAAATATAAATGCGTTATTGTTTAAACTTACCTAAATTTCTAAAATTATTTCCCATCAATGAAAGATACTGCAAACTTAAAGTTGATTGATTGAGAATTTTGTTTGGTAATTCATTAAAATCATTAAAAGCCAGTGACAATATTTCAATGTCCTATAATTAATTAATAAATTTATTAACTTTTTAATTCTATATAATATCTTAATTGACCAATCGAATTAAGTTATCTTTTCCTCAAAACAACTTGTTCTGTCATATCACAAACATTGATAAATTAAAACAACTATGACTTCACTGATAAGAGCAGTGTCGGAAAAATGTTTTTAACGGGTAGTTATCAATTTCCTATTTATAAAAATTTTTCTTTTTTTTACTCTTCTCAATCAAGTTTAAATCTGCAATAGTGGACTTTTTTTTCCAAACATTTTGTATGAAAAGTCCGCCGTCTAAGAAAATTTATGTATAAACGGCAGACTGAAACTTGATTGTAAAATATTCAATATAAAAATTAAATATTACTTGCCTTAATTTGATTATAAGGTTTCTTTAACTTCGATGAAGAGTAATCAGCAGTTTTTAAATGATACATTTCATAATTGTTATTAATAAAGTTCATCTGCAAAACTCCATTTTCATCAACCCATTTAAGAGTTTCACTAACTTTTCCAAGTAAACATTCTTCATTTGCAGTCGGGTTTGGCTCTGATGATGTTGATGTAAGAATCTTAGTCGTGGTAAATAAACTAGTAGATAGAGTTGATTTTTCCGTGCTTACATTTGATGCAATTGTAGTTAAATTATAAAATTCAGTTGCTGGTTGATAGGAAGATAAGTTATTAAATGGTGTGGTAATATTATATGATTTAGTTGTTGAAGAGTAAAATGTAATATTAAATTTTGGTGTAGTAAAATTATTATAGAATGGTGTTGACGTCCAAGAAGATGAAGTCTCGTTAAAAAATTTTGGAATTGTAGTTGTAGGTTCTGAAACATTACTAGTTGAAGTTTCTGTTAAATTGGTCCATTTTTCTTCATTATTATAAAAAGTTTCATCGTACCCACCCTCTGATTCAAATATTTGTTTGAAACCTTGAGTAGTTTTTGTTGTTGTTGTTGATCGCTTCTTCTTATGAAATTTTTTTTCCATTGTTGCAGCAGTCATAAAGAAAGAAGTATCATCATCTAAAATATTTTTATCTTCTATTTCTTTATTTTTAACTAAATTGGCTTTAAATGCCTGCGGTTGTGTAAATGAATTTAATTCATTTGATTTCACTATAGGATTTAAAACTTTATCAATTTTTAAAAAATCATTGAGTTCTTTTGGATCAGAATCATCATCAGACAAAAGTTTCTTTATATTTGCACGAACATTTACATCATTATTTGGTACTAAAGCATTTGAATTTTGACGCAAGCGAAAAGTATGTATTGTCGTTGTGACCAGTAATATAATGAAGAAGATGATTTTCATTTTTGAACACTGTGTTAATTGCATCGACAAACACATGTGCTAATTGTGCTGTTTTCATTAAATATTTTACTGTTGTAGTAGCATTCTTGTTGTTTCCAATCGATAAATGTTTGATAATCAATTTCACTTTAATGAGTCAATATGTGTACACGAATGTGTGTAAAATGATAAATAAAAATAATCGCCAGATCGGTGTATCTTTTTTCGCGTCTGTTCAATACCCGTGCTCATTTAATACTGTCGCCACAAGAGACCTTACCATTCTCTTCTCTCATCTTATCATTACACACTACCAATTTTGACTGAGAGAGAATAATGTGATTGTATTTAGATAAGAAAACTATTAATGAAGGGCAAGGAAAGAAAACTCGTTTGTAATTTCTCAAAATTTAATGCTTCTCCATTTTTTATTGAATTTAATTTTCTGCACAATTTGCAAATACAAAAATATCTTATGAACTTATTGCTACAAGTTAGAAATAATCATCTCTAATCATCTTTTTAAAAACATTAATTAGGTATTATATTTCAAACTTTTTTTAAAAAATTGGGAAGGAAAAATTTTTTGTATGGCAATCACTCTTACTAAGCAAATATTTTCGTGTTTTAACTATAAATTCCAGAAAAAAAGCTTTTGAAAATTTAAAAAAGCAAATAAATGTTATTTGCAGACTTAGGCTCATAAAAATATCGATGATCGACAAAAGTGCATTATTATTTACACTTTCATAATATAAATGCAATTAATAATTAATTAAATTAGTAGTAGGAAAAATTCCATAAACTCATTTTCTAATTCGCCTATTTGGTATGTTTCTATAAAAATCTTTGACAATTATTTCATGAATAAAAAATTAAAATTAAGTGTTAATTATAGATAGCTGGAATAGCTTTATGACAGCATGTTATTAAAATGATTAATTTCAATAAAAATTCTCATTCTCGATTCAGTTAGTTCTTTTTTTGTTAGCAGCTAATGTTTCACTTAAATGTATTTTGATATTCTGTCTGAAGTATGTAAATAATATTAGAATTATTAACTTAATCTTGAGATTTATATTTATCAGACATAATTATTCTTTGGTTTTTGTTAAATGATAAATGAGATCAAATAAGTATTTATTGGCGGCTATTGTCATGCTTGTGTCGGTAAAAGTCAGTATATTGGAAATAAAATGTCAATAATACACGTAGAGTTACACAAATAGTTTTTAAAAGTCACCTCACGTTTGATAAAATATCAATTCATATGTCATCTTAAATAATAAATATTGTGATTTCTTTATAAAGTAGTACTCGATTTGATATATATGTACTTAAAAGAAAAAGGCGCATTTTTTTAATGGCCTCTTCGAGTATCATAGTCAACACAGATTTGATGTAAAGTTTGTTGAATGTATGGAAAATTTGGTCTTTGTTCTGGTTTTCTATTCCAGCATTGTGTCATCAAGTTATATAATACCAAAGGAGTATTTTCTGGGCAGCTCAACATATTTCCGTCTTTTATATATTTCACAACTTCTTCATGTGTCATACCTTCAATTCAAAATAATTGACATAAGAATAAAAGAATCTTTAAATGGTTCATGAAAGTGTATCTTACCAAAGTACGGCTGAATGGAAAATGAAAAAATCTCCCAAAGACAAACCTAGATATCAAAGACAGAAAACAATTGACATAAGAATATAAAATAAAAAAAAAATTAACACGTTTGTTTCTACCCCAAATGCCCAAATATCGCTCTCTATTGTATATTTATTATAGAGAATACTTTCAAGAGGCATCCAACGAATTGGAATTGCATCTTCTTCTCCACCTTTGTAGTAGTCTTGCATATAAATTTTGTGCGACAATCCGAAATCTGCAAAAAAAAATTATGACATGCATGATCTGATCGTGTTAATAAATTGAATAAGCAATCATAAACTTACCAGCAATTTTGACGACCATGTCTTCATTGATTAGGCAGTTTCGCGTTGCTAAATCACGATGAACAAATTTACGTTCCGACAAATATACCATTCCATTTGCAATTTGTAATGCGATTCCAAGTAAGTCTCGATGAGTCAATTCACGCTTAAATCCATTAGTCTTCAATTGGTTTGATGTCTGAAGTGCTGGCGAGCATGATCTTAAAAATTCATTTAAATCACCACGGCCCATAAATTCAAAAAGCAAGCACATTGGGCGTCCGATAGCACAAACACCAAGCAGTTTAACTATATTTGGATGATCAAATTCAGCCAATAAACATGCTTCACGCTCAAAATCAGCTTGCATATCTTGAGAAGCTTCGTCTTTAAGCATTTTGACAGCAACCAATGTAAATTCTTCGCCAGGAATTAAACGAGGCGCTCGGCCTTGAAAAACTCTGATAATTCAAGAAATGAATTAAAAAAATATAAAATAAATTTAATTGAACTAAATTACCTGCCAAACGCTCCTTGACCAAGATCTTTAATATAAATAATGTCATTGCGAGGATACTCAAGTTTTTCAAGTTTTGGATTAAGATTTGCAGCAGTTTGATGATAGTTCATGTTTGCAGGTAATTTATTGATATCAACATTTTGAGTAATGGCTGTGAAACCAGCTGAAGCATGTTCGCGCTTATTATAACGTGAAATGCGATAAATAAGTAAAACGCACACATGAATTATCAATATAGCAATAAGACCAATCGATCCTAGTACAAATATCATCATAGGAGTGAATATTCCATCCATTTCAATTTTTTGATTGCTATTTAAGTCAAGAGTTGCAATATTTTCAATAGTCGAATTTGGGCACAATGGTATATCACAATATTCCCAGCGAACAGTTTTATCTTGTGTATAACACCATGGTCCATTTGGCATCTGACCACCCGCATTTCGACAATAATTTTCAGCATCTTGGAGTTCAGGAAAAACAAGTGGAGGGGTATCATGTTTGTGAGGCGTTTGTTCCGTCCAATATTGACATGGTATATTCGTTATTGTTTTGTTTTGTGTTCCCAAATAATGCTTTCCATTTCCATATCGACAATCATCTAAAAATAAAATTATTATTCATCAAACCAATATATTGCACTCATTAGAAATAATTTAATTTCTTACATGATATTTCAGCCTGATTCATTTCTGTTAATCCGATATAAGAGCAGGTGGGATTTTTTGAAGACTTATTATAACGCGGTAAATCATTACATTTTGGTAATTTAAAATGTCCACGACTTTTTAAATTTAGTTGTCCCCTTTGCTTCTTTTCTTCGAGCAGCATCCAGGAATCGTAACAAAAGACTTTTTCAAGCGCAACGCAATCTTCATAACAAAGTGGCAAAGGAGTTGGTGTTCCTTCAATTATTTTACACTTGGGGAATGCATAAGCACATAAGAGTCTGGCAGCTGGTTTCTGACAAATATCGTCAAGATCTTGGATCAGCTCAGCAAATAAAGCTGTTGCAATTTTCTCATTTTCCCATCCTCCGTTTTCTGAATACCACACTTGTGTGTTTTTAATGAATGATTTACATGTCTTTCCTGCATAAGGAGCACAATAACCTTTTTCTAATATAGCTTGAGTTTTGATGAGAAGAAAAAAGTCGTAGAAAATAATAAAGGAAAAAAAAACTTTTGTGTAAAACATTTTTTTGGATAATTCCTGAATGAACTGTGCAAAGCTAACACTTTTAATCAGTTTATGCACATTTCAAATCCATTTATTACAAACGTTTTATTCATATGATATTGAATTTATTGCATAAAAATTAAATCTAAAATTTTTCCAATCTTTATGTTTCCCATAAACCAAACTTTAATAAATTTCAAATTAAAAGACATATTGAGATTAAAGCGCAGTACAATTTAAGATTCTGCATGAACCATCAGACAAAGTGAAATAATTTTTTTTGAATCGGGCAGCACAAAAATTTATTAAAGCTGAACATCAGCTGAACTTGCTGAATTCACACGAAAAAGGTTTTTGAATAGTGTGGATTTAAAAAATAGTAAAATTATTTCATAAATATGGATTCTCGTAAAATAATTGAGGTCTTACGCGCTACCTTAGATGCCAATCAACAGCAACAAGCTCATGATCAATTACAACAGGTGAGAAAAGTGTATTTAATTTCAATAGAAAAGGAAATCGAAGCGAACACATGGGATTTTTTGCGCTCAAACATAGAAATGCGGCAGTAACTCATCAAATGAAAATGAAACGGCAAATTGCATTTAATGCAATTCTACACTATCTCGACCAAACACACTTATAAATAAAATGTAAAGTGCTGACCTTGAAAACTTTGAATCGTTCATTGTCCTTTTGTATGGAAGTGAACTCCCTCTTTCACTTAGTGATGCAATTTCCAACAACACACACAGGCATTTTCCATTGGTGAAAATTCGCCTAAATTTTCATTTTTATTGCTTGTATAAACAATGATTAATACTTGCCAAAATTGATTAAACATATGTTCTTAAAATGAAATTGAATTTCTGCCTGTACCAATGAAATGTTTGCTGTATAATAAAATTGCGAAATTGAGTCATGATATGAGAATAGAAAAATATTGTGCTTCCACGTAATATAGAGCTGTTTACTTTTAAAAAATTTCATTCCTCCAATAATAAGTTCATTAGGACATCAATTTTTTAATATTCATCGGAAATTAATATACTTTTTTATTATTAAAATACAATCAAAAATTTTAGTTAAATTGTATTCATTTATTAATTGTTAAAAAAATTTCATTGATTTGATATTCTTTAGTACTCTACAAATGTTTCATGACAAAAAAAGTTTAAAAATATTTTAAACAACATAAATGCTATGAAATAAAACTATACTAAAAATGTCATAACCTCGTTCGCGAACTAAAATATAATTGTTAATCAATTTCCTCTCATACCCTCGCTTTTGATTCGCTCGACTATGTTGATTAGCTTTGATATATTTTTATTTTTAGGTGCACAAAATAATCGGATTTGTGCCGACTTTATTGCAAGTTGTGATGCAAGCTGATGTTGATATGCCAGTACGTCAAGCAGGAGCCATATATTTGAAGAACACAATCACAAGTAGTTGGGAAGATCGAGAGGTAGAAGCCGGACAACCGTTGATATTTTCAATACATGAGCAAGATAGAGCAATGATAAGAGATAGTATCGTTGATGCAATCGTTTTAGCGCCCGAACCAATTAAAATGCAATTTTGTGTATGCATAAACAATATCATCAAACATGATTTTCCACATAAATGGACACAGATTGTTGACAAAATTAGTATCTATCTTCAAAATAGCGACCCAAATGGTTGGAACGGTGCATTGTTATGTCTCTATCAGTTAGTCAAAAATTACGAATATAAAAAATCAAACGAGCGCGCTCCTCTCACTGAAGCAATGAATCTTTTATTGCCAATGATTTATAATCTTATGATAAATCTTCTCGGACATGATCCATTAAATGACAATGATCAATTTGTACTGCTACAGAAGTTGATTTTAAAAATTTACTATGCTTTGACTCAATACGCATTACCATTAGATGTAATAACAAGAGAAATGTTTGCTCAATGGATGGAAGTATGTCGCCAAATTCTCGATCGTCCTACTAATCCACAAAGACTTGATGAAAATCCTGATGATAACATGGAACTACCTGAATGGAAAGTAAAGAAATGGTCAACACACATTATGGCACGAATGTTTGAACGTTATGGTAGCCCAGGCAATGTTGTTTCAAAAGAATATGAAGAATTCGCAAAGTGGTACTTAGAGACATTTTCCACTGGCATTCTTCAAGTCCAATTCAAAGTCCTTGATGAATATCGCAAGAAAAATTTCGTCTCGTCGCGAGTTCTCACCGATATTTTGAATTATATGAAAAATTCGTGAGTATTTAAATTTATTATAAGATGCCATAACAACGTTTATTAATAACAATGTTATTTAACAGTGTCTCACATTCTTATTCATGGAAAATCATAAAGCCACATGCTATAGCGCTTATTCAAGATGTCATTTTTCCACTTATGTCATTTTCTGAAGCTGATGAAGAACTCTGGGATATGGATCCTATTGAGTTTATAAGACAAAAGTTTGACGTCTTTGATGATATCTCTTCACCCGTACCAGCAGCAGAAACACTTCTTCATAGTTTGTGTAAAACAAGAAAGGGAATTTTAAATTCAGTTATGACTGCTTTCTTTCAAATTATCAATAATCCTAATATAACGCCGAAAGAAAAGGACGGTGCATTGCATATGATCGGAAGTCTAAGTGATGTTTTACCAAAGAAAAAAGTTTTTAAGAATCAAGTTGAACAGTTGCTAGTTACGTATGTTTTTCCGGGTTTTCAAAGTCCTCATGGTCATTTACGAGCACGTTCCTGCTGGGTTCTTCATAGTTTCAGCGAAATTACAATTAAAAATCCAGAGAACTTGGCCAAAATTATGCAATTGTCAACTAACGCTCTTCTTACTGATCCTGACTTACCTGTGAAAGTTGAAGCTGCCATTTGTATACAAATGTTTTTAGTTTCTCAGCCAGAATCTAGCAAATATATTGAAACACAGGTGAAAAACATCACTATTGAATTATTGAAAATTATCCGTGAAACAGAAAATGAGGATTTAACAAATGTTTTGCAAAAAATTGTATGTTCCTTTACTGATCAATTGGTATCAATTGCAGTTGAAATTTGCCAACATTTGGCAGAAACATTTAGACAAGTAGTCGAAGGTGATGATTCAAGTGATGATCGTGCAATCACAGCCATGGGATTACTCAATACAATGGAAACACTTTTGTCAGTAATGGAAGAAAAACCCGAAGTCATTGCTAGTTTACATCCGATCGTTTTACAAGTGATTTGCCACATTTTACAAAACAATATTAATGAATTTTATGAAGAGGCCTTTTCACTCATTTATGATCTAACTTCAAAAACAATATCTCAAGATTTATGGAAACTTCTAGAACTCATTTATGCAATGTTTGAAAAAGATGGAATCGATTATTTCCTAGATATGATGCCGACGCTCTATAACTACGTTACAGTCGATACAAATGCCTTCTTATCTAATCAAAATCATGTTTTAGCGCTGTTCAATATGTGTAAAACAATCCTCAATAGTACAGATGTTACGGAAGAAGCTGAATGTAATGCAGCCAAATTACTAGAAGTCATGATACTCCAGTGTCGTGGTCGTATCAACGAATGCATTCCAACGTTTGTTGAATTGGCTTTAGGACGTCTAATAAGAGAAGTTAAAACATCAGAATTACGCACAATGTGTCTTCAGGTTGTTATTGCAGCTCTTTACACAAACACTGCACCACTCTTAGAAATGCTTTCAAAACAGGTCATGCCAAACACAAACGACTCTATTCTTTCACATTTTGTCAAACAATGGATTCATGATACTGATTGCTTCCTAGGCATTCACGATAGAAAATTATGGGTCATTGGGATGTGTACACTTATCACACTCGGCAATGCTAAACCACAAGTTCTTAGTGAAGTCTCAAATGATATTATTCCCTCATTGATTTTAATATTTGATGGTTTAAAGAGAGCATATGAAGCTCGTGCCGAAGATGAAGAAGAAGAGGAAGAGAGTGATGAGGATGAAGAAATTGATGATTGCGAAGAAGGCATCTCTAGCGATGAAGATGAAATGAGTGAACTTGATAACTCATATATGGAGCGTGTTGCAGAATTAGCAAGAAAAAAAGGTGCCGCAGAAGGACTCGAAATTACAGCTGAAGTTAAGGTAATGTTATGATCAGTTTGACATTCTGTGAATTATTTGGCAATAAAATAAATATTTTTTTTAATAGGATGGTGATTCAGATGAGGAAGAATCTGATGATGATGATGAAGAAGAAGAAACCGCTCTCGAAAGTAAGTCAAAATAACTGATTAAAGTATCAACTTACATTTTTAATATTTGTATTTCTGTATTAAGGTTTCACAACACCACTAGATGAAGAAGATTGCCCCGATTTTGTAGATGAATATATTTTGTTCCAAGAAGTTATGCAAAGTACGTATCTGTGAGACTAATTGATTATTAATTAAGTTAATGCTAAATATTATTTATTTTTTTAAGAATTACCAATGCAAGATCCAACTTGGTATGCAATGCTTAGTTCAAATTTGACAGAAGAACAAAAGAAATCAGTTCAACAAATTCTTACAGTGGCTGAACAAAAGCGAAATCAGAAACGTTCTGATGCTATTGAAAGAAGTGGAGGTAAGTCATGTTGAAAAATAATTTCATTCGTTGATTTTATAAATAATATTTTAAAATACAGGATTTCAATTCACACAACAATCAATTCCATCAACATTCAACTTCAGCAGTCCACCATCAAATTAAGAATAACGGATCCAAATAAATTTGTATACATCAGAGTGAATATTTTTGTAACGAAATAATACACAAGTGAATTCGATTGCTTGTTTCATAATTGAAAAATGAAACAATAATTTTACATTACATGATAACCATCAATTATCCGATATTTTATACACACAATCTTATTCTGCTTTTATTTTTTTTGTCATAATAATGTTTTATTCAGAGCCCGAAGTCGATGTATGATTAAGTCGATGAGTAAGTAAAACTCGACTAAATTTACTCGACTAAAAAATTTTTGTTTAGTCAACTAAATTTAGTCGAAATATAATCGACCAATTTTAGTCGACTAAATTTAGTCGCGAAATTTTAGTCGACTAAATTTTAGTCGACTAAATTTACTCATTATTTAATTGAAAATTTTTACTCGACTTAATTTAGGGTAAAGGCTCATGA
>JACWBX010000825.1:0-28560 GCA_014622435.1 Polypedilum pembai
TCAATTGTGATTTTTTGTGTCTTTTTTAGAAAGTTCAATCATGCAGAAAATTAAGACGAGAAAAAAGAGAAAGAAAAAAACTTTACACAATCCTTGTGACTAATGTCGAGCACTTTCATGGTTCTTGCTCTATCGTTCACTTGTTGTTTCGCACAAATTCATTCACAGAAGTTTTCGAAAAAATATTTTATGCTTCTCGCACGATGTTGAATGATCGAGTGAAGAAAGCAAACTGAATAGCGGCAATAACATTTTTTTCTACAACTGAAAACTTCAATGCTCGAATGAAAGAGAGTGAGAAATCAATGATGATGATGGTGAGAGTAGCAAGTGAATGTTTGAAATAGAAAAAGAACATAATCGTGATTTTTTATTGCTCTTTTTTATTTATGAGCTGCAGTTGCATAAATTGCAATTTTTTTCTTGCATAATTTGTTGGTAATGAACTTTTTACTTATGGTTAATTTTCTCACTCTCTTTTGTAAACAATTTTAAAAGTTAACAATTGAAAATTTCACAAATTCACTTTGCTACCATTATTTTGTGCTTCTCATGAACCATCATTATTTCTACTACATATATTCACTTCAATTATCAATAATGAAATGTTGGTAAAATGAAAATCACATTCTGTGTCATCTTCACAATGAGCAAAATGCTTTTTCGTGGTTGATCGTTAATAATATGTCACGCATGATGATTTCTGAGGCCAATGAACTTTCGCTTTAATTTTTTATTCATTATTTTACAAATTTCGATTTTTTGTCTTTTCGAAATATAAAAAATTAAGATGTTTAGATTTAAAATTAATCTGATGTTAAAATAAATCGAATTGTTATTTTTTCAATTGAAGCTCACCCATTCATTGTTCATTATATTTCAAAAGTTTTTGTGATCTTATGCAAATCAAATGCCAAATAATTGAAATGAATCTAATTTTTAAACAATTCATTTATTCTTTGATAGAATTTTTTGCTAAAATTTAGGAAGTTTTTAAGACTTTTTGAATAGATATTATTTGTATAGAAGAAAACTTCAATAATTGAGTTCAATAAAATAATAAATTGTGGTTGTTTGATTAAGTCATCGAAACCAAACACAAATCAAAGCTTCAGGTCTAAGTTTGTAAATTATTTGATTGAACTTCACTTTAATCATAAATATTATTTGTTATTTAAGTTGCTAAAATTTCATTAGACTTTTGATATCATATATTGAGCATATATAAAAAGCAATAATCGAATTAATGGTTTTAAGTCATTAAAAATTTTGATAAGTTTTATTACTGTGATAAATTTTTAAAATAAAGTAATAAATTTTTATAGTTGTCACTGCTGCTTAGTAGTCTGAGCTATTGTAATTAATTGCTACTTGCTACAAAGCAGTAGTAAGAAAACTTTAAGAGAAAAATTTGCATGTCAACTAAATACGTTTGAAATTTGTTTTTACGCATTTGCAGGGTGCGAAATTGTTTTATTAGTTCATTTCAAGTTGCAATTATGACAAATTTCATTCAGTGTTGTTATCATAGACGTCTACAACTTTGTTTAAGTAAGCGAATGTCCATGGTTGTATGTATTTTTATACATTCGGCTGCAGTCTACACGAAAATTTATATAGTCACCTAAACTAAACGTCTAAGATAACAAAACTTATTTTATTCGAATATATATAAATTCTTGATCGAAACATCAATCGAATGATTTTTTGTTGAAAACTATTACTTAGCAGTGAACACTACGAAAATAATCACACAAAAATATTTATTTATTCACCTCTGGTCTATTACTTAAATAAATATAAGTTTTGTTTTAGTTATTCAAGAAACGGTTTTGGTCTCTGATCAGTCATACATAACAATTGCATGCATTAAAAATTTTATCAACAATTTTCTAAGAATTAAATTTATTAAATTTTTTCAATAGTAAAATGTCAACTATTTTCTTATCAACAAACTTAAATTTTATTATGATTACAATTTTTCTTTCAAGTTGATTTACTCCACCTTATATAAAACAAAAATATGTCAATAATTTCACAAATTTACCTGAAGAAACGAAAACATTTTCATTTCTAATCTTTTTATTTATTTCTTATCACTTCACTTTCTGTTATCAATCAATTTACATCAAGAGATATCAAAAATTTGATAAAATTCAATTTATTCAGTCTTCACACAAACTACAAATCAAACAGAACTGCGACAAAAGCTGATATGCTCTAGAGATTTTCTAAAACTAAAAATAAAATTCAAATTTTTATTATTCCGCGATTCAATTGTGTGGCATTTCAACAATGAAGATAATCTCAATAATAGGTGTGTGCACGATCATCATCGCATACATCATTCTCGCAAATGAATTTTCACAACCGAGATTAGCGAGCACAAGACACATGTATTCGACCGACTTTAAAATACTCAAAAAAGCTGAAAGTGTGAAAGAAATTTTTCTAATGCCAAAAACTATGAGTTTGCCACCGAGAAATGAAATTGCATGTTTTGTAATGACAAAAGTTGAACACCGGCATGCGAGAAGTGTTATTAGACGATCATGGGGCAAAATTATTAAGCCGTTATTTATCATGACAGCTGACAACTCGACAAATGATTTTTTAAATAATGAAGCAAAAGTTTTTGATGATTTAATTGTGATTGATAAAAGTGCTGAAGAAAATTTTGTTACATTTCAATATTTTTTAAATTATTTTAGTAACTCAAAATATTTTATGAAAGTTAATGATGATGTTTTAGTGAATCCGAAAAATTTGTATGAATTTTTGAATGATGAACACATACCAGAAAATTCAATTATTGGAAACGTGATAAAAATTCCTAAAAAACCAAAAATTAGTGAAATAATTTTGAATTTATTTAATATTGATTATGATATGGAGTATTTTGACGACGAAGCATTTCTTATACCAGGTAAATTTGATTGATTAAATGAATTGTTTTAAAAACTTAAATTTAAATTTTTTCAATAGTAATGAAATTAATTTTAGTTGAAGATTTTAATCGACTAAAATTTACTTGAAATTCAGCCTAAGATTTTAACCGGGTAAATTTTAATTGATTTTTAAATTTTTAGTTAAAATTTAGTTGGTCAGATTTAACCAACTAGAATCAATTTTAATTTTAGTCGGTTAAAGTCGACTAACTAAATTTTAGTCCTTTAAAATCTAAAATCTAACCGGTTAAAGTTTTCAGTTAAATTTCAAATAAATTTTAATTTATTAAAGTTTTCAACTAAAAAACAACTAAAAATTAATTGAACTTAAATTCTGCTTTCTCTACTTCTCTTCTTTAAAATTTGCAGAAAAACAATTCAGAAAATTTGCTATAAATCTTCTTATACGGAAAGTTGTGAAATTCAACAAAAGGTTTTTAAGTTTTCTAAAAATTTAAAAATATTCCAAATGTTTTTATTACAATCGATTCTGTTTTAAACCTAGTATAGACTGTAAATCAGTGATGAACACATTTTTATCAATCTGAACACACCAATGAACAAAGATTCACGCTTGTGACATTTTAAAAAATTTCTTTATCTTTCTATGGAATATTTTTGAGTTTAAGCTTTGAAATGTCAATTGAATTTTGATTTCTGAGAAAGAAAAAGAGTGAGAAACACAATCTTGCTGCTTTAAACCCAGCAATTGTTGAAAGGCACTGTCTTTAAGAATAAAGTAACCAAGTAGACAAACAATTCTTCTAGAAAGCGTTGTCTATCAGTAAAGTCTGCTTTTAGTGATTCATTATGAAATGAAGTTTTCTAAAGGACGTTTAACAGCTTCTGCCTCGATATATTTTCTATTCGTTTTTGCTATAACTTTTATGTTCTTACAACTTTTGAATCATGCAAAATCTGAAATTATCTGCTTTCAATGCTTTCCTTTTAAAGACTTAAGTTTTAATCATTCAAATGAAAAAAAGCATAACACCAATAAAATATCAAATTTATTTTAGGTTTAATGATGAAGAATATTTTTGAATTATCAACAAAATTTGATCTAGTCACAAAGAAATTATTACTTCGAACGTTAAATTATAAATTTTTTGATAGCAATGGAAAAATTTCTAGTCGACCTTTCTTTTTACATCATTGTTTCATTGAGTAAGTCAAATTAGTCTATTGAATTTTCTATATTAAAATTTTTTCATTTATAGGTCAAATGTTATCACAAAAAATCTTTCACCTGATGAAATCATCACTCTTTGGTACAAAATTAAAAATGTTTGTTTAAATTCTTGCAAATTTTTCTAATCAAAGTAAGCAACGAAAATATTTTCATTAATTTTATTTCAAAATTCTTAAGTGTCTGATTAAAAATGAATCCAACATATTTTTGGCTTTTAGGCAAAATTTGCATGTGTATTTTCATCTTTTATCTCGGTCGTTACAATTTTTCATTCAGCTGTCTTATTCCATTCTTTTTCACATCAATCAAAGAGCATTTTAGTCAAACGAGAAATTTTCAAAGAGCAATCACGCAAGCAACGATGAGAATGGAAGAGCGCGACATTATTTTGTCACGATTAGATGAAATTCCAACTTGGGTGCTGTTTCCTGACTATGAACGAGTTGAATGGGTTAATAAAATTATCAAACACTTTTGGCCTACAGTTAACTACTATGTCATGAATTTAGTGAAAGATATTGAACCAGTTTTACATCAACAGAGCATGCTGAGATCATTCAAATTTCAAAAATTTGATCTTGGACAAATTGTAAGTTTGAAAAATTTAAAAATTAAAATTTTAATTTAAGAAATTCTTTTTTTAGACACCTAAAATAACAGGAATAAAAGTTCATGATAGAAATCAACTTGGTGTGAATGATCTCATGATTGATTTAAATTTTTGCTACTTTGGTGATTGTGAAATGACTTTTACATTAAATGGAATTGAAGGTGGAATCAAAGACATTGAAGGTGAAGGCGAGTTGAGAATTTTCGTAAAACTTTTACCATTTCAATCACCATTTGTGTCGTCAGTTCAAATTTATTTCTTAAAACATCCAAAAGTTAGTTTTGAACTTACTGCTGCATTGGCAAGTGTCAACTTGTTTGCAACTGGTGAACTCATGCGATCAATTATAAAAGAACAAATTTCAACTTTAATGGTTTATCCAAATAAAATTCAAATCAAACTTGACCAAAATGCGCCACAAAATGCTTTTGAAATGCCAACAATTGATGGCGTGGTTCAAATTGAAATTTCAAGTTGTGAAAATTTTGATGATGCTGCAATATTTGTTAGTGTAGAGTTGGGACATGAAACTGAAAACTCTGAAGTTAGTGTTGTCAAAGATGGATTTGCAAATATTGACATGAAATGTTTTCTTATTGCTTATGAACACGGAGCTGAAGAAATTCAAATTAAAATTCATGAAAAAGATAAAAATTTAAAGATTTCAAGTGTCGGAAAGTAAGTTTTTAAATTTAAAATTCAATTGCTTAATTTTACTAAAACATCAAAATATATTGAAGAATTTAGAACTAAATGAAAACTTTCTGTCATAAAAACTTGAAAATGTCGCCATCTATCGACAAATACGAAAATTTTATTTCACAATTTTCTCATTTGTGTCTTCACTAAATTTTTTATCTCTAAACAGAGCATTCATAAAACTTCAAGATTTAAAACACAAAAATGTTTTAACCGATGACATTAAAATAGAACCAAAAGGAACTTTAATAGCGAACATCAAATGGCTTTCAGTGACATCTAACAAACAGGATTATAATAGAGACAAAGATCAAACATTGCTGCAAATTTTCATTGAATCAGGCAGAAATTTGAAATCGAATTCTGAAATATTTGTTGAAATCACAATTTCTTCATCATCTGACATAAAACAGACAGCAGCAGTTAGAGTGAAAAATGAAGTTGCAATCTGGGAAAAATATTTTAATTTTTACATCAAAAATCCGCTTACAGAAGTGATTACAGTGAGAATCTTTGACAAAAGTTCACATGAAAATATTGGATTTTTAAATTATCAAATTAAAGAGTTATTTGCAAGAAAACTGATGGAACATGAATTGCAAGCATTTCCATTGATAAGTTCTTATGATTCTGAAATTATTATGGCTATGAAACTTAGTGTTTTGAAAAGTTAATAAAAATTTTTTTAAATGTTTTTTTAAAGCTAAATGACAAACTTAAGTGTGCTTTTTGAAATTTAGAAATAAAATTTTTTTTACAAATTAAAATATTTAAAAGATTTCATTCGAATACAGCAGTGGTGATTGTTATTCTCTCTTATGTTTACTTTTGGTTCTAATATTTTGACCATTAAATATGTCATGAATCAGAAAAGATTGACCTTTATTGGGATACTCTGTACACTGCCATATTTCAATTCAAAATATTGTAGCTAATGTAAAATTTCAGATGTCTGAAAGTTGAAGAAAATTGTTTTGCTCGATTTAAAATTCGACAAAATGTGTATGTAAATTTTCACCCTTTTCTATTACCGGTAATAAATTTCGAAATGCAAGTTGAAACTTAATTGTGAACAGAAAATTGTTAATTATACATTTCCAACTCTACGCTTAACTTATATATAATATTGATATTTCAAAATGTTTTTAAAATTTTACTATAAACTTAATTTTTTTGATGGTGAATAAGAAAACCAGAATTGTAAAAGTAGGCGCCTACTCACTTACTTTTCATATTGAAAAAAGTAGAAATAGATCATTTGTATGAAAAGTAGGTGAAGTAGGCGCCTACTTTTACAACCCTAAAGAAAACTATTTCAAAAGTCTTTAGAAAAAGAAATAAAAATTTGAAAAGCTCTAATGTTCACTATTTTCTTTCTCATAATTAAAATTTCATTAAATTTAAACAAAACATGTAAAGCTTATAAAAGCTTCAAATATAAATATTTACCCTTTCATATTCATAACAAAACCTAGTCAATATCATCAATTAATAACAAAAAGCACGTGGAATAATTCACTGATTGTAAACTAAACAAAAACAATCATTGAATTTGACATACTGACAAACAAACTGCTCATGAGCCTGCTCCTTTTCTCTCACTGCGCAATTTTCTCTTTTTGCTTTTACTTTCAACCACTATTACAAGCAAAGAAAAATTTTCTCTTTCTTTCATTCAACAGCTGCCATTCGAAAAATAATAAATTCAGTACGCGGAGAAATCTCAATGTTGTCAGAACGATATATTAATAGCTGTCGCGTCGCATTATTAGAAAGCTAAAAAAGCAAAAAAGGTTTATTTTTATGTTTATGAATTTGTTTATTTGAAGAGAGTTGAAGAAAATTTTAGTGATTAGAAAAGAAAGTTGATTATTTGTAGCTAAATTTATTAGATAAAGATAAAAATGTGGACAATGAAAAAGTTTTTATATTGCATAGAGCTGGAAACAGGAGGAAAATTCGTAGCTGGCTATTGTGCGGGGGCCAATATAGCCTATATTGTTGGTTTATTTGGAATCTATTCGCATATGGATGTGAAAAAAGTCAGTGAAAGTGAAATTTGAAAATTATTTTGAAAACAAAAAATTTGTTTTAAATTGTAATATTTGATAAAGACTTAAAATGACAGGAAATTTTATTTCCATCAAATGATTTCTATAAATTTTATTTGATTCATTTTTGCTTGCAAATTTGTTTACAATATTTTCATTTTACATTAACTTTATTTTATATCAAGTTGCTAAAATATTTTAAATATTTTAAGTGAAGTTCTAATTTAATAGAATCAATTAAGAGAGTTTAAAGTTTTTGAACGTTTACTTAAAAAGATAGTAAGATGTGAAATTTGTTTTTTTACTAGTTTCTTTTTAAAAATTTTATTTGTAGGTCCTTAAAGTAAATTTGAATTTAAAGTTTAAAAGATAACAAGGTTTTTCAGTTGTTTAGACTGTCTTTTGCAAAGAAACAAAAACCAACAAATAATAATAATAAAAAGTTTTAAAAATATTGTAAAAGTGTAAAAAGACATTTAAAAATAAAAAATTAAAACCTTCATAAATCTTTTGTTTTAATAATTTTAATTTGATATGAAAGTGTGAAAATAAAAAGATGTAAAAGAAGTTTCATTTAAAATTAGGTTATGACAGCAATGGATGAAGTGAAAGCACTAGGACTTGCAGCTTTTATCAATTTCATGATTTATTATATTGTTGGTTCACTACTAGTTATAATTAGCATAAATGAAGTGAGTAAAAAATTTATCATTTTTTATTGTTTACAAAGACTTTTTTAATTTTACTTTATAAAATTAATATTTACATTGAAAAATTATTTACATGTTGCATAAAAACAAATTATGGAGTCTTTAATACAAAAATTTCAAATATTTCAAAAGCTTTCATAATTATCATAAAATTACTTTTTCTGGCTTATAAATTTAAATTTAGTTCAATTTTTTATAATAGTTTTAAAAACTCTTATGATATTCATTTTTAATTTTTAATAGAGAAACTAAAATTCTCGCTTCTGCCTGTTTGTGCGATCTTTATCAATCAAAAAAAAATTATTCTCTATAGTGCAATATAAAATCAAATGCAAAAGTTTAATTTTTTTAACCCAGTGTCAATTTTCTAGTAAAATTTATAAAATGAAACTTGTAGAATTCAATTGTTTGATTGTAAAGAGTTTTTACCCCTTGGTTGGCATTCTATAAAAGCCGTTTAAATGGCTGCATGGTATAAAAAAGCTTTTATATGGCATAAATTTTGTGCAAATAAAGTATATTTATGAGTCCTAAAAAGAAAACTTTAATAGATTCATAAAATTTTTAAGTGTTAAAAAAGTTTTATAAACGAAATAATGTTTTATGAGTCTAAAGAAGTATGGAACTCATTACTATGCTTTATTGGCACAAACTTTATAGCAATTAAAATACTTTTTTCTCCGTGTAAGTTTAACGAAACTTTAGAACTTCGAAAGAATTTTTTTTACAAAAAACATTGAAGCTTTCATTGCTTAAATTCAAAATTTTTCTTAAAATTTTAAAAACAATTTTTTAGAGAAATTATTTACTTTCAAAAGAGAGCAATAATTGAAAATTTAAATTAAATTTACATAGGAAATTTTTCATTAAAAATTCAATTAAAATCCCACTTAAAAAACCTTTTTTATTTGCCTTAAAACCACAACTTTATCACGTCATTTTTTCACCTTCATTTCCATATCTCTTTTTTCTCTCTTTTATTTCACATAACAAAATCAACAAACAGAAAAAGTACAAATCATTGCTCTACTACCTCAAAGTGCACGGCACGATGACGTGCGGTATTGCGATTCTTGGTCCAATTTTTGCACACAACTTTGGCAATCAGCGTTCACTTCTAATGGTCATAGCCGATACAATTTTTCGTTTTTATTCATTAGGCTGCATTTATTCAATATATAAAAAACATAAACATGAACATAACGAGCGAGAAAAGATGGAAGCATCAGAAAAAGCATTTGCGTCTTATGGCACGCATGATCCTGCAAGTCTTCAAGCGACAGCTGAAGCTATTAACAAAAGTGCTGTGTTTTTTGAAGAAAGACAAAAGTAGCATGGTAAACATGCAAGAAATAGAGACGAATATGAGGATGACGTGTGCTAAAGAAAGCCAAAATTTTCCTCTTGTAAATATGAAAAGAAAAAATTTCGTTTTATATTTTTGTGTAAATGTTGTGACTGACTGAGTATCAAAATAGAAGAAAATAATATTTTATGTATACACAGTGAAGAGGAAAAAAAGTATAAAACTGAGACAGTGAAGTGGATGGGGTGCAGTGGGTGATTGGTATGAGAAAAAGAGTGAATGAATGTAGCATATTCATGTCGTAATAAAAAAGAGAGAAGCAAAATATATATAAAAAGGAGAATATGAAAATGCTTTTTTGACCTTTCGTGACCTTCATTGTTTTTGTTTATAAAACATTTTTGTTCTTTTCTTTTGTTTACTGATGTGAAAATTAAAAATATCTGAAAAGAAAAATATAAAGTTTTATTATGTATTTTTCAAATATAAAATAATTAAAATTTTTGTGTCTTTTATTTGAGTCTAGTATTCGAGTAAAAGATTATTTTTATATAAAACTTTTGTTTATTGAAGTAAGAAAAAAATGTCAAAAGCACAAGATAATTTTTAATTTTTTAAAAAATTAAAAACAGTTTGAACATAAATTGATCTTAAATTTGAAGGTTTTGACTCGAATGCTTATATCTTGAATTTTTGACAAATTGTGACAAAAAATTTTATTAATTTTCGAAAATATTTAGCATATCAAAAAACATTTTTATTTGATTTTGTCAATTATGAAGCAATAAATTTATTAAAGCTTTTAATAATTATCACTAAGAGTTGGAAACGAAAGAAATGAAAGAAAAACTTTAGGAAACCAAAAAGAGTTTTAACAGTGCAGATTTTGTATGATCAACTTCTAAAGTTCATTAATTTTCATTTATTGTTTTATTTTCAAACTTTTATTTCTTGAAAAATATTCATAAATTGACAAAAAGCATCTTTAACCCTGAAAAAAGCTAAACAGATAAAAATGCTTGTATGGAAAAACTTTATTTGTTACATGAAATATATAAAGCGATTTATGAAGCATAAAAAGTGTAATTTATGAAATTTTCAATTAATTTTAGTAAACTTTTTCTATATTTCAAATAGCAACATCTTTCTTTATTCAATTATAATTTGGTTGCTTAGTTGCTGTACAAGTACTTTTTGAAGAGAAGTTGTAGCTACTAAGTAGTTATTGGTTGTCATAGCTATAAGCTACTTAGTAGCAATGTCAGACTCTTTGAAAACTCAACAACTAATAGCTATCGAATGCTATGTAGATTTGTTTATTAATTTCTTTAGCAGTAACTAAAATTGTTTCAAGTTATTTCAGTTATGTTTCATTAATAGCTAATTTTGCAGAATATACAAATTTAAAAAATTTCCTGCAATTGCTTAAAAAAACAAAAAACCTTTTGTTTGCCAATATCAAATCACTCATATGTAAATTTAACAAATTTACAGTTAACAAAATCCCAAACTGTTATTATTATTAACATTTTTTCCCTAAAACTTTTGTTTATGGTTTGATTGTTTAACAAGTGTGTACAAAAGTTTTATTGACTGAAAATTCTTTCGTTTTCAACTCTTGAACGTTCAATTTAATTTTTTTTATAAAACAGTAAAAATAAATTTAAAAAATGCAAAAATTATTTATTTTATAAAATTTCAAAGACCTTGCAAAAATACAAAAGAAATTTTAAACTAAAAATTGCCACTTTACACAATAATAGTAAAAAAGTTCAATCAATGACCAGAAAAATGTTCCCATGAATCATAAAAAAATCAAATATTTGTACTTATGAAATGAGCTTAAAATGATAAACTGAAATACAAAAAGTTAAAAGTTTCAAACAAATTCACTGGTTAAATTTTACACTCAAAAAATGGTCGAAAATTTTTTCATTTCATACCAAAAAGTTTATTAAAATGTCCACAATAAAATTTTAATTAATGGACATTAAAAAGTTTTTTCATCATTAAATTTCATAATTAACTTCATACATAAATAATAAAAAGATCTCAGAAAATTCACAACACAAAAAGCTCTCATTAAATTTTTCTTTTGAAATTCATTAAAATGCAATTTCAACTCTTTCTACCTTTCATTTACAATTTCATTTCAATTGATTCTATAGAAAAGACTCCCACACAGATCGATAAAGCTGTTATATGATGATTGCAAAGAACTGCTAGGGTGTGTGTAATTCTAAAAATAGAAAATGTCTACAATGTCTCTTTGTTGTGCAAGTAAATTATGAAAAGACGAATGAGTGGACGAGGCTAGAATAATGAAAAAAAAGAGAGTTTGAAATGACTTGGAAGGTCATGAAATGGAATTTTAGTTCAAGGTTATGAAATAAATGTCGTTTCTTTTGTTAGTTTAATTTCTTTGTTTTAGTTAAAAGCTGAAAAGCTTTTTATAAGCTAAAGTTGTCAAAATTTTATGTTTTTGATTTCGACACTTTTTGGTTAATTTGAAATGAAAATAATAAGGTTTTGTGAATACAAAGATGCTTTTATTTTTCATTTAACAAGCTAAGTTTTCAAAATTTTACTCGTGATCTTTCCGAGCAATATTTTTCCCTTCCAAGAATTTCAAACTAATTTTTTTGTATAGAAATTTTCATAAAAATGATGATAAAAAATTGTGCAGTGAAAACCATTCTAAATTAAGCTTCTTGAGCGCTGTTTTCATATGAATAACTTAAGGCTACATTGTGATGCTAGATAGTTAATCAAATTTCTTTATGCCTCTTCTAAATAGCTCATAGTACAATTTCAGATTTAAAAAAATTATAAAAAGATGCAAAATGTTGTGTAAGATAAAACTTTGGTTGACATTAAAATTTATTACTTTTACGAAATTTTGTTGAAAAGAGTTAAGAGTTAAAAATTTCATTTCAGCCAAATAATTTGCTTTAAAATCACAAAAGTTTTATGGAGAATGAAATTTTTGTTTCATTCATTTAGAAATCATTGAAAATTTTGTTTACACAAAATAAATACCCAAGTAGTAAGAACTTCGGACTAACGTGCTCTAAAGTGCTTTGAAGTGCGCTAACGGAGTCTAAAGTGAAAGTTCTTACCTCTTGTAAATTTTTTATGCTAAATTAAGAAAATAAATTATAATTTTTGCATAAATTCATAACAAAAATGTTGACCAAAAAACTCATAAATGAAAAATTCTACAAATACAACATTTTTTCCTACTTCATAAAATTCATCATGTTTTTATTGTACTACAAAATTTTTTGAATGAATAAAAGAAATCGCTTATGTGTATTAAATAAAAATATTATGTGAGACTAAAAAAATGTTCATTTCATAATGAAAAGAAAAACCATTGTAGAAAATAAGAAAAAAAAAATATTTTGAGTGTTTTACTGAAAAAGAAGAAAATGTTCCAGTGGCATTGTCCGAATTGTGTTTGTTGCACCCAATTTTATCGATATAAAAAAGCTCTATAAGCATTATACATAAATATTAATATATTTACATGTGAACTTCATTCCTCCATTAATGATTGTAATTGTACAGCAATAAAAAATTCATTTCAGAAACATGAAAAAGAAATTTTTTGCCTTTCTTTTATTCCAGTATAATGCCAAAGGGAGTAGCGTGTTTCCAGTTTCATCTAAATGACATTTTCTATCCATTTGCGTGTCACTTATTAGGTTGCTTCTATACAAGCGTTAAAATTTCGTCATAATAGCGCAATAGAATGACTTGTTGACACATATGTGCTTTTGTGCCGATGGGAATGAATTAATGAAGTATTTCAGAGGAAACAAGTAGTAGGATGATATTTAGAAATTCATTTGGTTTTTAATAGGGTTCGACATTATGCAAATAAGAAAATGAATTATTCGCATCATTTTTTTCTTCTTATTCTTTATGGAAAACACAAATGGAAGAAGAAAAATATTTGCATATTTCTTATTCTTATCTGCAAAATGTCGAATCCTAAAATTTTATTTATTTACAGACAAAAAATCTTTTCATCAAATTTTTGCAAATCTTTTTTTTTCTTTTTCAAATCTTGAAATGGTTTTTTTTTTGTTATGACTTTTAACAATTTTTCAATAAAAATTTTGTTTTTGGATTCGGCAACATGCTTATAAGAAGAAGTATGCGCATGTTTCTTCATCTTCTATGCATGTTGCCGAACCCTGTTTTGTTTCAACTGTCAAAAGTCCAAAATTTTTGCGAATATCAAGCACTTTGGAAATTTTTAAATTTTAAATTTAATTTTTCATCTTTCTTAAATTTTCAATAATGTTTCTCAACTTCAACTTCAAATTTATCAAATTAGAAATTTTTTCCAAACAAAGTACAAATATTGCTAATACAATTCCATAAATGTATGCCAAAAATGCTGGAGTAATGTCAATTATTCCAACTGATACAAATTTTGCATTACTTGCATGACAACTTGGTTTCTTTGTGTAAAATCGTGAATTTTCGCGATCCTAAAAATTTTGAATTATTATAAATTTTTTGGCAAAAATCATTTCTTACTTGAATTCCAATTTCCTTCAATTTCATCAATCCAACTTTAATAAATTCTTTATATTTTGATCCCTCTTGTATTGCATAATAAGGATCAACGACTTGCAAATATTGAATTTCGTGCAGTCCACATTTTTCATCTTCTTGAAAAGTTTCACTTACAATTTTGTATCCAACACCGACTTCCATATGAAATGCAAAAAGTCCTTCACGCATTTTTTTTATTCCTTCAGTAAGTTCTAAGAAATTTTCTTTTCCATTTTTTTCTTTTATTTTTGTTTGGTAAATTTCACGTCGAATTGGTTCATCAGCGTGCTACAATATTAAAAAGATAAAAATATTTATTATCACATTACCACTACATTGTTCTACTCACCGAGAAATAAAAGTGATTAAAAATTGTGTCATCAACACCAAACTTCATTCTCGAGTTCAACAAGTCAGACAAAGTTTGTATTTTATTTGAAGGACTTTGAAGCAGAGCAACAATATTAGCAGAATAACTTGAATAAAGAAAAAGAAAAGCAGTAAAGGAAATGACAACAATGAGACGAGAACTAAAAGCTTTTGGTATCATTGCTGATCCTTGTTGAGTTAAAGCGC
Source organism: Polypedilum pembai (assembly GCA_014622435.1). Taxonomy (NCBI): domain Eukaryota; kingdom Metazoa; phylum Arthropoda; class Insecta; order Diptera; family Chironomidae; genus Polypedilum; species Polypedilum pembai. The sequence goes on from JACWBX010000825.1 coordinate 14,662, forward strand.
AATACAGAAGCAAAAAAGTTGAAACTGAAATTGAATTTTTTTTGTCAATATTTTAAAAGCGTAAAATGTTAAAACTCACTCAATGTAGGCTTATCTTCATCATATCTTTCTTTCTCCATTTTCCATTCAACAATCATTGAAAAATAAAGCACAATTGCAGCAATAAAAGGCAACGCAAGCAAACAGACCCAAACGAATTTATCAAATGGCAACAAAAAAACATTCTCCGTAAATGACAATTTTGGTGAACGAAAGACAAACTTTGAACGCGTCTGCGATGTACAAATGAGATAGTCAATGACATCGATACGATCTGAGGTGAGAAAAAGAGGCGATGCTCCAATGTCTGCTTTGTTATCAATTAATTCTCCAATCATTCCATTCCATTTGTTTGTTTTATTGTCGTAATAGCCCCATGAACTGTAACATTTTGCATAGTTTAATTTTTTATATGTATATTGAGATTACTTGAAGTACTTACTCAACAATGCTGTAACTAATACTTGCATTAAGCCACTCAATCAATTGATTTGTCAGATGAAAGTTTACTTTAGTGATTGTGTCAATGTGTTTGTACCTTTTATCATCAAACTGCGTTAAAGTGTGATTATTTGTTATCACCATTGAAGCTTTTAATTTAAAATTATTAAAATTTTTACGCCTTGCTATTGTAGAAGAATTTGAGTTGAATTTTATCAAAGTTTTGTTGACTTTTTCATAAATTGTAAAATTTTCAAAAATTTTATTTTGAGTTCTTGAAAGCTGATAAGCTAAAAGAAATTATTTAAATTACAAAAATTCAAAGTAGACAAAATTTATATTTAAACTGTTTTAAAATGAAACAAGCCAAAATATTTATCCAACATTAATGATCTCTTATTCCTCTTCTTAAGAAAAACTTCACGCTCAAATAAAAATATTTGAATGACTCATAGAACCTTTCCATTGTTTTTTTATTTCTTCTTATTGAATATTTTGTAACAATTTTGACGCACTTGACACTAAACATCGTACAAAAATAAAATTTTGAGATAATTGCAATTTCACAGTCGGCTATCATGCTTGAATTATTTAATTTTCTAACAAAGCCTTTAACACACAAAAACTAATTAAAAATTCATAAACTTTCCTCACCATTCATTATTAAAATATTTCCATCACGTTCATCAGTTTTGAAAAAATAAAAATTTCTTGATGGATATAAAAAGCTTGATGGAACGTCAGAGTCATTGTTGAGTTCGTTAATGGCAATAAATGTTTGTCGATTCATTGACATTTTAATGGAGCTGCAGTTAAAGTTGACAATAAGGACGTTATTGTGATAGTCACTGTAACTTTTGTAGGTCGAATCGATGAAGCGAACAAATATTGACTTGCGATTTGCAAACTTAATAAAATGAAGCTTTTGAGCTGAATGAATAAATTTCAATTTTAGTTTTTTCAATGAAGAAAAGAATAATTTTTTAAAATGAATTTTTTGCAGCTTATTAGATTTAAAATTGATTATTTAAAAACAAATATTTAAAAAAATTTTTAATTAAATTAAAAACAAGCGGTGTGAACTCTTGTTGATTTGTTAGATTTTTTGATGAAATTTTAGTTATTTTAATAGAGCTCATACCCCTTGATACGCAATTTCATATTTTTGATTTTAAATAATTTTCTTTCTCCTTAAAAGTCAATTAAAATTGTCAAAAAATCATAACTTACTATAAGACCAACATGTTGAAACATCAAAAGTTACAGCAGAATTTAAACTTTCAATTAAAGCAAAAGTTGCTTCTGAAAATTCTTCAAAGTTTAAAGCACAAATCAACACACATTGAAGATTAATAACAAAAAGAATAACTTTTGAAAATTTCATAATTCTTATGATGACTTTTTTAGAATTTTCAGATTCAAAATGAATGAAATGTTTCAAAAATGTTTTGGATTTATAGAGGTGTATCCAGAGTTGTAAAAGTAGTTACGTATTTCACCTATTTTCCATATAAGTGACATACTTTGTACTTTCTTTTTATGAAAATAGTCGAGAACGTACTTTTACAACCCTGAAAATATCTTCAGAAAATAAGTTGTTTGAATTCATATTATAAGTAAATAAATTTGTTCAGATAGTTTTGCACACAATGTTGTGATAGCAATGGTGGCGACAATAACTCCACATGAAATAAATATAGGTATGAGACTCCAGAAAAGTCAACTCTTTTTCTGGAATAAGTTTACACTTTATTAGACTTATAAAACTTTTTATAAACGTTAAAAAACTTTTATAAGCATCATCTGCATTATTTATAAAACAAAATCATTCATAAAATCACATTTTAATAAAAAAAAAAATCAACTCTGTTCAATCTAATTTGATATGTTTGCAAATCAATCAACATAATTGAGAAATTATTTAAAAGAACATTTTAATAAAAATTTTAAGGCAATTTACATAAATGCCATTTGATAAACAATAAACTCATTCATCAATGAACAAAACAAAATTGCAGAGTCACTTTACAAATAAAAAAACAATCGTGTTCACATTTTTCAACCACATGTCTTTAATTACATATGAATAATTAACTACAGCAATTGCAATTTGCATTATGAATCATTTAGCGCTCAATTTTCATTCTCAGTAAACAGGAGGAGAAAAAACATAGAAAATGCGAGAAAAAGGAACTTCTCCATTACAACACAATGACTTCCGTTGAATAATTTACTTAATTGAATATTCTTTTAGCTAATAAATTTATTCAGCTGCTGCCGTTGTTGGTTGTTTTCGCAATTTAATGGTAATTTGATATGTTTATCGTAGGAAGTTTATTAGCGAGTGAAATTAGTAGAAGATGATAATTGGATTGAAAGTTTTTTTTCATTGCGGAAGAATATAAAAAACTATAATAGAAAAAGAATTTTCATAGCTGAATTATTTTGCCAAAAATAACACGACCTGTAAACTCTTTGTTTTCAATTTTGTCTTGATGACGTAATTCAAAATCTTCATTTTGTTACATTTATTGAGCTCAATAGAAGATGAATAAAAAAGAAATCATCCTGCTTTAAGTCAATTATGGTTTATCAAAGTTTTAAAAAAAAATCAGAGAGAAGGAAATTATTTTAATTTGGGTTTTCCAAGCAAATTCAAAAAATTTTTGAGATTAAGTAAAAATAAATCAAATAAAAAGTTTTAAAAATTTTGTAACTAAATTTCTCTTACAGTAAACAGAAGCTTAAAATTATTATTAATAAAAATTCCATTAGAAAATAAGGTAAGCAAATTTTATATAAAAATTATGATACAAGGTAGTCGAAAAAAGATTAAATAAATATTTTTTTTTTAAAATAAATTTAGCAATATTGTGATAAACTTTTGATTTTTTTTTTTATGTAAATTTAATAGAATTAAAAAAATAAAAAAAAGCCTACATTACATTCATAACATATCATTTAAACAATTTATTATTTAATTTTACAAAAAAAAATTATTATGATGAATCAGAGTCGTAAAAGCAGAATTTAATTTGTAGCTTTTGATTGTAGCCATTGGCTATTTTTGTATGTCGTAAAAAGTCTTCAATACCTATAAATATTGTTGCTAGTATTCAATTATTACTCTATCCATTTGACTAGAAAGAGTTTAACAACTCTTTAATGAATAATTTTTATTACTTTCTAAATAAATAAAAATTTGACTAAAAAATATATTTAAATAAATAATTAGATTTGAAATAAATTGAGGAAATTTTTTATTAGAAAATTCTACTCCTATTGTTTATTTTAATTAATTAATATTAAAATTTTGCAGATCAGATAAATTGAATCCTTTTCAATAACAAAATATATATTTTTTTTTTTTAAAATAAATCGAAATTTCATTTTCAGCAGTTAATAAAAACATTGCATGAGAAAAACTTGTTCAGAAAAAGTTCATCAAACTTCTACAACGCACCCATAACCACTTTAATAAAACAAAAAGAAAAAAAGAAAAGACAAAACATAAAAAAGTAGGTAAAATATCAAATTTTCATTTCACCTATTGATTATCGATTTACCATTTACTCAATATATCCAATGTCGAAATAAAAACACGCAAAAATTTTTTTGTGTTTTTCATAGTAAAATCAGCGTAGAAAAAAGTCAAATGTCATTAAACTTTCTAAGCACACAGCTTCATCCACAGCTGTATCAAGCGAGAGAGAATGACGTCGATTTTTTTTACGATGTAGCAAATTTTCTCTATGAGAAGCAAGTGAATTTGTGAAGCGAGAAAAAATAGTGGATGAAAAATTGTTTCTCTATCAATTTCATATGCGTGAGAGTAAAATAGAAAATTATAGAGATAGAAAGAGAGAGAAAAGATGACAGTGATATAATGGTATTAGTGGATCAATGATGATGATGAAAATGTCAACAAAAATATATATTAGAAAATTTCATATTCACACCACCTTAAGACATAAGATTGAAAAAGCTTTTTGAAAATTTTATTTTTTCATCAAATTTTCTTTACAAGTTTTTAATTTTGTTCAAATAGTTTTTGTATTAAACAACATAAACAAATTACATAAACAATTTCATAATATGAATTTTTTACAATTTTTCCATCTAATTTTATCTGAAAGCTTTTTATTTCTTTCTCCTATGTACTAACACAGACATAAAAAAGAATGTCAAAAAATTTCGAGAGAGAATAAATAATGAACTTTTTTCGCTCTTTTTCTCTCTCTCACAATTTCTACCACAAACGCCATATTCCTAATTTTGTGTGTGTTTGTCATTGCGTGTTGATAACTGAACGATGAGTAACACCATGAGAGAATAATTTATGGTTTGATATAGGAAAAACTTTTTTTTCATTTTTGGTCGCAACATTATAGACACCTGTGTGAACTATTGTGACCTTTTCTTCTAAAATGTTAATTTTTCATGTTGAAATATTTGAGGAAATTCAATTTCATTTGAAATTTCGTAAAATTTGTCATAAAGTAAATTTTTTTAAAAGAAAAGCTTTTGCTTTAAAAATTTCTTTGTTTTATTCAAGTGATGTTGATTTTATCAAAACACTTTTTGAAGCTTTTCATTCAAAATTATTTCTTTTTCTTTTTTTATCAATATTTCTTTCCATTTTCACCCTGGTTAAAAAGGCATGAAAACTCTTGATAATTAAAGTAAATTAGAAATTAAAAAATTATTTTTTGTATGAAAAGTACAGAAAATTTCCATAAAATCAAAAATTCTTTGATACTTTCAATAATTTTTAATAATTTGATAAACTTTCCATCCCTTAAAATTTTAGTTATTTCTAAATATTTCATTAATAAAAGTTCACCAAATTATTATATATCTCCACACCTTGAATTTTCATAATTTATCGATTTTCGTCCCATGTCAGCTTTAAATTTTTTTTAGCTTAAAACTTGTTGCATGTCTCAAACATACCGAAAAAACCTTCGGTCGGGTTTGGATATGAAAAATTCATTGTTGTCATGAGACAAGTTACATCTGTTTGAATTTCATCTGACATTCTCATGATTTTAAACGTTTAAAAAAAGAAATAAATTATTGTCATATGGTAAGTGTATTAAATGTTGTAAATTTTTTAGAGTTACGATTGAAGGAATTAAATTTGTTTTTATTAAAATAACTAAGTATATTACAAGGCTTGAGTACTGTTTGATTTTTGTAAAAAACAACAACAATCAAAAAATTCCCAAGCCTTGGTGTGTTATTCATAATTCTAATATCCTCTGTCATTTTACAAGAAAGAAAATTTTTAGTGTACAACAAGAAATATTTTTAATGTAATGATGTGCCGCGAATCAAATTTTGATCAAATTTTGAAGTGCAAGTTTGTAAAAGTATGTACGAATTTCATCTACTTTTCATATAATTGACGTACTTTCTAATTTTTTTATATGGAAAGTAGGTGAGTACGTACTTACTTTGAAAATCTCTCTCAAGTGTGTCACGAATCAAAAACGATTGGTCACCACTATTTTATCCTATAAATTCTTATAAACATGTAATTTAATATAAATTTCAACAATTTTTTTTTAATTTTCATGAATATTAGAGAAATTATAAATGACACAAAAATTTTCTTTTGTTGAAAATTAAAACATAGTTGTTGAACAATATGTAATAACATTTCTCATTTTTTGTTTATTCCGATATTTTCTGTTGAATTGTGCAAATTGATAAAAGTTTCATGTAAATATTTGTGGTTTTTAGATATATAAAAACATCTGTTTGCTTTTAAGTGATTAAAATATGTAAAAAAAATATTCATTAACTTTTTAGAATAAGAGTAATAAGATGATGTTTGATTACTATGACAATCAATTAGCTGCCCACAATTGATTATCAGCTCTGTATTGTCTTTGTTGAGGTTTTCGAAATTATTTTTACTATTTAATTTAGAAGTCTGTGTCAAAAATTATAATTTTGTTTATTTTTATCATTGTTGGTTTTCTTTTAAATCAACAAGTTGAATTTTCACAATAAAAAATCAGTGTGAAGGTCAAATGAAAGCAAAAATGTTTTGTATGGCAAAATGCCAAAAAGCTTTAGCTTTTTTAACTTTTGTTGGGGAAGAAAAACTTTTTTGAATGAGTAGCAAAATTGTGAATTCAACAGGTGAATTGTGCCTGCTTAGCAATCATTTTCATTTGATTGAAAATTGCTTTTTAAAGGAAATTTAATAATGGCATGAAATTGTGAGCAAGAACAAAAGAGTTACATTTTAAGTCATCACAGAACTTTTTTTGATTTTAATTAGAAGAAAATGTCAACTTTAATTAAAGAATCTGTCTGAATTCCAGTCAAATTCTGAAATTATTTTCAAAAGATTTTGTGTAAAAATTTTTTCACCCTAACAGCTACATTTTAAGCTAAGTTCGTCTTATCTTCACCTTGACATGTCATTTATATTTTAATTAAATTTTTTGATAAAATCTTTCTAAATTCATTTGCAGATAATTGAAAAAAAATTTTACAAAATTTCTTTCTGCACTTTATTATAAAAACTTTTTGCAATTTTTAAATTAATTTTCTCACATCGTCATCACGTCAGCAAATGACAAGTAGACATACATACACGAAAGCATGCAAACGGCAGCGACATATCAGAAAAGGAAAGCGAGAGGGTGAACGAAAGCAATTATGACACATTTAGTGGAAGTAATTCAATTAAGGCATAATTTCCTCTTAAGGGCAAAATTTTGTTCATTAATTGAGTTGTACAACATGAAGGTTTTATTTATTTTAGTTAGAATAATTTTTATCAGTATTTAGCAGATTGATATTGAAAAAATTTCTAGTTGTTTTGTTTTTCGCTTGTAAACTTTTTTTCAGACAAAAAGCGGAACAGCCAGAAACTCTAATTTTAGTTGACTTTTTAGTTAATCGCAAAATGATTTCGAACGTTTGTAAATAAACGCGTTGATACAAAATCAAATTTTTAAGAGATTCTTAATATAAAATTTTAATACAGTTTCCTATTTTGTTTTTCATATTGTGCATACATTGTAACAGTAGTAGTAAATTCAAAAAATAAAAGAGTTCAAAAAAATATTAAATAAATTTATATAAGTTTGAATCAGTGCTCCGAACAAAAATATTTATTATAGTGGAAAACGAACGAATTAATTAATTATTTAAGTGTTAAAGAATGTCCAAGTGTATAATGAACATAGATGTTATGAATTTAAATGAATAATCATAGTTTAAAGTGATAAAAATTAAAAAAAAATTAATTTCGACGCCAGACTAAAAAATGAGATCGTGAATTTGAATTTATTTAGATAAAGAATAATTATCTTTTAAATTTTATTTTTCGCGTGCTACAACATTTAATTGGAAACAAAAAATTTCATTCATATCTATACAAATTTTTGTTTACTACTCTTTTAGCGATTTCTTATCAAAATAACAATGAATTCTTTACAAATTCTAAACATTGTTTCATACATTGAGAGAGAGAGAGAGAGAGAGAGAGAGAGAAATAAGAGAAAAAGCACAAAAAATGATATTTAAACCGCATAATTCATACATTATAAAAAATTATCGGTCTTCTCTCTTTCATGATTATTTTCATGTTTATTTCAGTTTTAATTTTGAATGTGAACAGTCAATTAGAAGTGAAATGTGATATAAATAATTTTTAATGCTTTGATATTTAAATTTTGTTAATTTAAATAAATGTTGCATTAATTATTTCCACAAAAATTATTGATTTTGTTTTCTTTGAAAGTTTAATGTAAAATTTAGAATACAAAAAGGCAAAATAAAATCAAAATAAATCAAAAAAAATTAAATTAAAGCGCAAAATATCAAACGGAAATAAATAAAAATTTAACAAAGAACACAGAAAAGTTTAGTGCTCAACTTTGGTATAACTTAAAACTTATTAGTATATGTAAAATGGAGGAAATGAATCTTGATCGTAAGTAAAATTAACATTGACTAAATAAAAATGCAAAGAATGAAAAAAGTTTTTGTTCTTTGAGATATTTTTAAAAAAAATGCTGCTTGAAAAGCTATGTGAATCGAGCTGGAAATCAATGAAAATACTTTGATCTATAAAAATGTCTCTAAATATTGAATACATTATTATTTTTGATAAATGATGCAAACTTAACATGATAAAGAAATAGATCTACATTATTTACTTTTAATAAATAAAACAAAAATCATTTTGTTGCTTTTTTTGTGCTTTCAGGTATTGCAAACTTCAACAAAAACGTATTAAAAAGTCATAAAAACAAATCATGTTTATTGTGTATTCCCATAAACAATTTTCAATGATAACTAGAATCGATTTTTGTTTAAAGTATTAAAAATTCTCATTCATTAATTACACTCGTACTACATCAAAATTAGCCAAATAAATACTTTTTATACAACTTTGTTTTATCATTGTAAAATTATAAATTTAAACCAAAATGAATTATTTTATATTTCGTTTATTTATTATTTTCAAAAATCATTCAAAACTAATTTTAATTTTAGCTCTTGAAATAAACTTCAACACGTTTGATTACAAAAATCTCAAAATTAACGAAGCCTTAACTTTCACTGATAATCGCGGTTTCAATTATCTTATGCTAGCAGCAGAAGCAGGTCACACAGCTGCTTTAAATCATTTTATATCGCTTGGCCTTGATGTCAATAGCACTGTAAATCTTGAAAATGCCGCATCACTTGCTTACTTTAATGATCATTTAGATGCACTTGCAATTTTACTTGAAAACAATTCACTTTTTCCGCCAAATTTTACATCTGAGCTTAATGAATCACTTCATAATTTTTTACTAACAATGGAAGAATTTCATTCAGCAATGCCGTCAAATCAAAGAGACGTAATGAAAAATATTGTCGAAGAAAATCCAAAAATCCGTCATTTTTACAACACTAACAACCTTTCAGCATCATTGGCTGCACTTTTGGATAAAAATTTTGAAATGTATGAATTTTTAATTAGTCTCAACATCACAATTGGTCCATTTGAAATGTTTGAAAATGTCATTGGAAGTTTTAATTATTCAGAAAAGCAGCAACTTCGAGCAATTCATGAAAAATATGCCAAAAGTTTGCCGGAAAATCATTTGATGATTCTTGAAGCGAGTACATTTGTCAGTCATGATGAGGAAGATGTTGAAGCAAAAATGACTTTAATTAGAGCTGCTTATCAAACTTTAAATTCAATCGATAAAATTCGACCACTTTTGATTGTCATTGCACTTGCGCGATGCTTTAAAATCATCATGGATTTCAAATCTGATTCAGTTCAAAGAATTGATCCAACAAGTGACACAAAGGACAAAGGAATTTTTTATATGACTCGTCATATCATTATTGGTGCAAAGAATTTACTCAATTCAAAGCTTAAAAATGACACAATTGGCGTTATGATTCATGAAATTTGTCATTATGCTTTAGATGTTGTTTTTAGTAACACCATACACTGTAGAAAATCGCTTAACAGTTGGAATTCAATATCATAAAATTCTCAAACGATGTCAAATGATGAAACACCATGATGACATTATTAAAAATGTTTTTAATTATGAAAATCATGAACAATATGCTGAACTTATTGTTAGAGTTCCACAATTGATGGTAATTTATTCAAATGATGAAAAGAAATTGTCAAAAATTAATGAAAAATATTTTGAACTTTTCAATTTTTATGAGTCACAAGTTTTACCTGAAATTGAAACAGCAACTGAAAATATTGGAAGAATAGCTGAAGATACAGTTCAAGCATTTGCTTATGGAATGAAAAAAAAAGTTTCAAAATGGAAAAAATTGACAATTTTTTCACTTTCTGCTCTTCCTTTAATTGCAATTTTGATCTTCTTCTTAGTTTATAAACGAATAATTATTTGTGAAAATTTAAGCGATGAAGAAAAATTAAGAATGAGAAACAGCAAAATTGAATATTTTGAAGTTGAATTAAAATTTGAAGAATTTTTTAACGATAATTTAGAAAATTGTGGAAATTTAAAAAATGAAGATTTGATAAATTTACTTGAAAATGGTTATTTAAATTTAACAATAGTTTCTGAACAAAAACTTGAAGATTCTGTTGATTTTCGATGGGAAAAATTAGCGAGAAATTTAAAATTATCAATTTTAGAATCAAGAGTTAATTTTCAAGGATATTTGGTGAATTTTTATGAATTGCTTGGATTGGAAAATGAAGAACTAGAAAAATTCTTGGATGAAGAAGAAAAGTTGAAAGATTTATCAGATTTTCAAGGAATCGAATTAAATTTTACTAAGGCAAAATCAAATTTTGAAATTCAAGAAAATTCAACGATTCAATCAAATTTTACATCAAAAACTCAGGATAACTTTCTACTAATAAGAAAATTGATAAGAAAAACTCTCACTGAGCTCAGTTCAACAAAAATTAAAAACATCATTCGAAAAATTCCATTAAAAATTCACAAAAAGTTTGAATTTTTCAAGTCTTTCTATTTCACCAGAACATTCACTAATGGAAGCAAAAATTTCAAATTTGATGAAATTTTCAATTTTTCTTTCCCAATTTTGCTTCTATCAGATCATGCTGGTGCTGGAAAAACAACAAGTTTTAAATACATTGCAGTGAAATTGAAGAATAAAACCTCAACAGCTTGGGTCGTTTATGTTGATTTGAAAATGCATTTGGATACTTTTAAAAAATACAATTCAAGACTGGAAAATATCAAAGAATACAAAGTTGAAAGTTTTTTTATTGAAATTTTGAACTTGGAGAATTTTGATAGAATTTTGTTTGAAAATTATTTTAAGATAAACAAAATGATTTTCTTATGGGATGGCGTTGATGAAATAAGTCCAAACTACAAAAAATTCATAACAAATTTAATTTTGAGACTCAAAAAATTTGAAAATATTCAACAATGGGTTTCAACGCGACCTGTGTTGGTTACGGAATTGAAAAATAATCTTTTAAAAGGTGAAAAATCAACTTACGAGCTCGATAAATTCTCCAAAGTAAATAGGAAAAAATTTGTTCAAAGTTATCTCGAATATGTCTATGAAGCTGAAAAAGAAAATCGAAAATTTACTCAAAATGTTTTTTATGACAAAAATTCAACAATTTCAAATCAATTGAATGAAACAATTATAATGTTTGATAAAATTGAGGAACATATAGAGGTAGCAGTGAAAATATCTTTAAACAATCCATTGTTGTTTGTTATGATTGCAAATATGTCAATTGCCAACAGTTACAATCCATCAAATCAAACAATTCATGATTTTAAAAATCTCTATTCAGTTTACAAACATTTGGTGTTAAAAAAATTGTCAATAATTGATGAAAAAGGTGAAGTTGTTCAAACTGATCGAAATCAAGTAATGCTTGGAACAAAATCTTTTATTTCTCTTCATCAACAACTTGCAATTAAATTTATTGCACCTGACAATAATCTCAATATTATGGTTAATATTAATAAAAATTTTAAAAATGACACAATTATCATGACAGTCAATCGTTTTGGAATTGTTTTCCTTCAAACACTCAAAAATTTTAATTTTATTCATCGAACTTTTGCTGAATTTTTCGTAACAAATTTTCTTATTGATAAACTTTATGAACTTGAAGTTGGTATGAGTGAGGCGATTGATGAAATTGACAGAAGATTCAAATTGCTCTACAAATCTACTTCAACTTCGATTGTGATTAGAAATTTCTTTATTGATGCTGTTGGTGATGAAAAGAAAATTTTAAACAAATTTGTAAGGTGTGGAGCGAGAAAATTGTTTACAAAAGAAATTTTAAAAGATTCAGATCATAAACATCGCATTGCTTTAGTAAAATTTATTAAAAATGACTTAAGAACTGTGCTTGAAGTTTGGGGAATTAAAGGAAATTATTTTGATGATTGTATCAATGGAAATTCAATAATTTTACCTGAAATCACAAATGAAAATTTGGATGAATTTTTTCCATTTCAAAGAGGTCAAATTTATTACAAATTCTGGAAATTTGGATTCAAAATTGATAAAAATTTCACTGAAATGACTAAATTTTAAGAAGATAAAAATTTAAATTTATTTGGATTTTTCAATTTTACAGAAAATATTTTAAATCAAAATGAAACTGAAGAATTTTTCATACAAAATTTTGAAGAACTTTTCAAACTTGACTCAACAGGATTTTTAGATTTGAAAATTTTATGGGAAATTTGTGAGAGAAAAATGACAAAAGTTGATTTTGGTGTAATTTTAAAAACTCAAACTGAAAAATATTATGAAACGATCTATTCAAATAATGTGAATGAAAACACTGGTAATGTTGAAAATGAAAAAATATTTTTTGAATGGATTTTTTACGCTTCACTAAGAACCTTTAATGCAAGCCAAAATTTCAAGCTAATTTGCCCAAATGCTGATGAAATTCAATTGAATTTTAATGAAATTCAGTAAGTAATTATTTTTATTGGTTTTGAAATTTAAAATATTTTTACAGTTCACAAAATTTAAAAAATGACGGAAAATTATTTTTAATTAACACAATTTAATCTTCAGAAACAAAAATCAGTTTTCGGTATTTTATTTGTGAAATTATTTTTACAATTTTATTACAAATACTTTTGAACAGAGTTCTTAAACTACTAGTCCTTAGCCAATAGATGAAAACTACTTTAAGAAGTATCCAAAAACAACAAAGCAGATTCTAATTGATGAAAAGATTATTTTTTTAAATTTCAATGTTTTGTGGACCCAAAACTTTTTTTTGTAGGCGTCATTTTTGTTGCAGTTTTAATTTTTCATTTATTTAGGTGAAAAATCATGTTTTTTAAACTAATTATTCACATGATTTTAATATATCACTCACAAATATTTTACTTAATATGATTTTTACATAAGACTTAAAGCCCAACAGCATATGCTTGTTGTTGCTTTGGAATTGATTCCAGAATGACTTAAGAAAGCAACTCTAATTGTAGATCATTCCCCTTACTTAAAAGTAATTTTTCGAAGTTAAAGATTTTAGGTCATTTAGTAGACAAAAATTTCTGCAGAATTTAAGCGGAATATTCTGAAGAAAATAAGGAGAAATTACTGCAGAATTTTTCAGATTTTTTCAAAATTTTATTTTCGCAGAATATTGAATAAATTTCCCTTGGAATTCTGCAGAATTTTATCTGTTGAGTGACCCACATCCTTCAAAATTAAAATTAAATAATTAGTTAAATTCACTTTAAATTGATAAAATTTATTTTTTTTTTACAGATCAGATAATACGCTTGAACTTGTACGAATTAAAACAATTTTGATGTATTTTATTCAAACAGAATATTCTTTTAATTTTATCAAAAATGTTTACGATTTTATAAAAAATAATTCAAATATTCATTTTCAAAGAGTTGTTTTATCAAAAGAAGATCG